>BDMV01000007.1:5652042-5722446 GCA_008326285.1 Oryza officinalis
TTCTTCCCGTCGGCTCCCGCCGTCGGCTCGGCCGCTTTCTACCCGTCGGCTCCCGTCGTCGGCTTCGGCCGCCAGCCCGCATCGGCCAATCGGCCTCCGGCCCATCGGCCACTAGGCCCATCGGCCATTTCCCTCCCGCGCGCCGATCGGCCGTGGGCCAACTCTTTTGGGCCATCGGCCGGCCATCGGCTCCCTTGCCCAACAGCCTCCTCGCTCGGCCTAGGCCGATTCCCTTCGGGCCGCCGGCCCAATTGTTTCGGCCGCGCCCTTCTATTCTTTTGGGCTGCCCTTAGCCGCCCAAAATAAAGTCTAATTTCAGCCCTCCTTCTTTTCTTTTTCCAGGGAATTATTAATTGATTATTAATTCCTTTTCTTTATTCCAGAAAATCCTTTAATCTTCGGAAATTCATATCTTTTCAACCGTTCGTCCGATTGACTCCGTTCCACTTCCAAAATTCCTCAAAAATCGAGATCTACCTAATGGCACGCTTAGTGGTCTTTAATAGGGCTTCTTTTTATCGCTTTGTTGAGTCGTCTCGTTTCGCGTGTAGTCTCGGAGCCCGAAGACCCGCAGTGCGCGGATTTCGAGGAAGAAGCTCAAGATCTCGAGCAAGGCAAGTCACCTTTGATCAATTGAACCCATAATTTAAATTAAGTATTTTGATTCCGCAAACTATGCATTAATTAGGTCACACACTTGACACTTGGCCTCGGTTTGCAAACAACCAGCAGGCCCTACCCAATTTGCTGCATTCACCTTCCTTGATTATTGAATACCCTAACACCCTTGTCACCCCTCAGGGATGCCTCGGTATCCGTACCTCGGTACGAATATCGAGACTCCCCTCAAACTTTAAAATTGATCACCTGGGTAAAACTTGAGTTTACAAAAGCTTGGAAAACCCGACACTTGGGTCGGTGCCTTGAAAACTAAAGTGAGTTTCTAAAACTCGCGGTTCGGGAGACGTACTGGAGGTACGGTCTGCCCGCTCTCGCTTAAGGACCGATTCCTTGGGAATTACATCCAAGCATATGTCAAGTACGACCACATGGGTGATATGGGACGCCCCTGGCTGAGTAATTAGCTAGGCCAGGGAAATCTTGATGCCAAGGGACAAGTGGATTCGCCGGGGTGGTGTCGGGGAGGACCCCTGGGCTTCCTGGCACAGTATGGTCTGGGACCTAACCTGGTGTTGGTCCGTGGGACCCCTCCCGTTGGCATAAGGTGACCCTGAGTCGGCTTTCGAAATGCCTTGTCGTGAAAGCCCTAAGGTCGCCAGACGTGACCGAGGGTCGCGGGCTGGGTGATTCGGGGTTAGTAACGTCGTGTGGGTAAAGTGTACCCCCTCTGCAGAGGTTAACAACTGTTCGAACAGCCGTGCCCACGGTCATGGGCGGATGTGAGGTGATTCCTTAGCGTAGTTTTATTGAACACCTTGTGAACTGCTGTGGTGTGAGGTTTTCCGTTCTGTGCTTGGTTTAAGGCTGTTGAAGCAGCCGGTGTCGGTGAACGATTGGCAGGGAGCCTCTCGTCCGACGTGCTTGACTTGTGGCTGTTGAAGCAGCCGGAGTCGGTGACGATTGGCAGGGAGCCTCTCGTACCGAGGTGCGTGAGTTGTGGCTGTTGGAGCAGCCGGGTCGGTGAACGATTGGCAGGGAGCCTCTCGTGCCGACAAGAATCAATCGATACATTTTCACTGCTCCGGCCGGATGAGACGCACTTTCTCATCCGTGTCGTTGAGAAGCACTCACTTAGATGTTTCTAAAGTCTTAAACTAAAACAATTGTGAAAAAAACTGGCTTTCCCTTGAAGCTTGCATTAAACACTTAATTCCCCTGACTTGCTGAGTACTCCCGTACTCACCCTTGCTCTATATAATTAAACCCCCCCCAGTTCTCGAAGATGAAGAGGTGGACCCTGCTGACGAAGAGTTCTTCCAGGAGCAAGCAGACTTCGAGCAGTAGTAGGGTTTCGGCCTTCCCCAAGGCTTTGCTTGTGGCTTAGGGCCAGTCTCCGCTTTCCGCTTCCGCCTTTTTGTAATGCTGTTGTGAACTCGGGTTCTGTCCGCAGTTCCAACCTTGGTTGTAATCCTACTCTTAAATAAAGAGACCGCTGTTGTTGTGATATTAATCTTCCTGTTGTACCAGCGCTATTTCCTGGGACTGGTACAGGCATACAGGTCAATCTGGACCGCTCTATCCTGGTCTCCGCCCGGGGCCAGTTTGGGGCGTGACAGATGTAACACCCCGGCCCAAGGCATAATAGGATTGATAGGATACTCATGCCAACAAGTTGCAACTTCTTTTCCGGAAGCCCATCTCCAAAGAACTCTAAAGTTAAGCGTGCTTGGCCTGGAGAAATCTAGGGATGGGTGACCGACCGGGAAGTCTTCCCGGGTGCGCACGAGTGAGGACAAAGTGCGCAGAAAAGACTGGTGTTGGTTTGTGAGGGCAGTCTATGTCCTATTTAAGCTGCTAGATGTAAGCGGGCCCGGCCTCGTGGAGGCGGGACGTTACAGTATGGTATCAGAGCCGACTCTCGCGGTTTCACGGGCGCGTGTGTCGCAGTTGCGCAGGCATGGTGTGCATGGCTGGTGTGGACCCGGTATGGTCACACAGCATGGCACATGCGCTGGCACTGGACACACGGACGTGGCCAAGAGAGGGAGTTCCTGGCTTGGGGTTGATCGACGAGGACGTCGATCTCTTAAGGGGGTGAGGATGTAACACCCCGGCCCAAGGCATAATAGGATTGATAGGATACTCATGCCAACAAGTTGCAACTTCTTTTCCGGAAGCCCATCTCCAAAGAACTCTAAAGTTAAGCGTGCTTGGCCTGGAGAAATCTAGGGATGGGTGACCGACCGGGAAGTCTTCCCGGGTGCGCACGAGTGAGGACAAAGTGCGCAGAAAAGACTGGTGTTGGTTTTGTGAGGGCAGTCAATGTCCTATTTAAGCTGCTAGATGTAAGCGGTCCCGGCCTCGTGGAGGCGGGACGTTACACTAATAGATGAATGTCTGAGGATATGTCGGTATTTTATTTCAAATGATGGGTGACCGACCGGGAAGTATTCCCGGGTGCGCACGAGTGAGGACAAAGTGCGCAGAAAAGACTGGTGTTGGTTTGTGAGGGCAGTCAATGTCCTATTTAAGCTGCTAGATGTAAGCGGTCCCGGCCTCGTGGAGGCGGGACGTTACACTAATAGATGAATGTCTGAGGATATGTCGGTATTTTATTTCAAATAATTATTTATTCAAGGAACTATGATTTGCATATGCCAATTATTTTCGAAAAACAAAAACCCTCGGGCATATTTACTTTATAAATAAAGCTATATATCTATCTATATGTATCACCATTTTGGATAAAACCCATTAAGGGATAATTTATTAAAACAAATACCGTTCCACTAAAGAAATAGCTTTGATTATTTTGTATGAACCTTTATATAGAGTGATAAGCTTTTGTAAATTATTTGTAAAATAATGTCTATTGGTAAAGTATTTACTAGAAACCTTAACTGCGAAATATAAATTCCTAATAGGCTATTTCCAAAGATATGACCTCCTCAGACAAAGTCTAGTCCTAGGCATAATTTTAGTTTGCTTGTTATTTGTTTATTTGTGTGTGTCTAGAATTTGTGCCAAAGATCTCATTTAATTCTTTCCTTGTGGACTCACATTTCTTTTCCCTCCAAAATATTTTTCCAAATAATTCTCCTTCCATCCGGAGATCCTAGCAATATTTGTTTCCGGAATCCTACCACCAACAAATATTTTGTGCAGTTACATCTCAAAATTCGACGGTCATTTCTCTCGTCAAATTTAATCGTGAACCGATGGAACCTGCAGAAGCCGAGTTTTTCCTCCAGTCATCTTTTCTCCAAATAAAATCTTCATGTTTGGATTTTGGAATCCGAAATGCGTCCTAAATCGCTCATCCAATTTTTACCAGTTCTAAATTATTTTGCTTTCTACTCACTCCATTCATTGCAAGCCAAAATACTCATCTACCTCCGTGTATACACAGAACAACAACAAGCAAACTCCTTTTTCTTCCAACACACAAGGCAGCAACAAGCAAACTCTATTACTCTCCTAGCATGCATGCATGCACACGTCCTCCAACTCTTTATTTCCTGAGCTCCCTGCAAACCGTGGTTAGGCACCGCTCCTGCAAACCAACGATTAGGCACCATGTCCGTCTACTCCGTTGGGCAAGTTACGCACCGTTCCCCGTCGTATCCGCTGAGCGAGAGAGCAGGCAGCAATAATGAGACACTGTGAAGGGAGACGAGAAACAGCGACAAGCTTTGTCCATCATCCCATTCCTCTCCATGCAAACATGGTCGTGCTTCCCGTGCACCATTGCACCATGCAAGCAAGCGCAGAGGCAGCGGTCCACACCGAACGCGTACGCCGCGTCCACGCCGTCCTGCAACAGCCCCATCCTCGCTCTGCTATGACTCCCTGTCGACGACGACCGCCCCACAGGACCGTCGGCCCCACTCGGCCGAGCAAGCTTGTCGCTGTCCGCCGGCTGCGACGGCTATAAAAGCCGCCCTATTTCGCTCACTGTCGCCATCACACCGACGGACCGAACGCCGTTGTCGTTCGATCGGCCGCCTTCTTGCCGTGCACTGCCGCTCCGCGTCACACGCCGCCTCCACCAGGCCGAACGCTCAGCCCGGCCGTCGCCCAGGCCGAGCCAAGCCCCGGTGCGTCGCTGCTCGGCCGACGCCGTGGCCGGCCCGCGCGCAAGCCGCGCCGCGCCGCCCCTCCACCTCGGCCAGCGCCGCCTCTACCGCGACGCGCGCACCTCCACGCCCGGCCTGCGCCCTCCCCGAGCCGGCGCCAACCTACCCCGGTCGCGCGCTGCCGCTCCTGCTCGGCGCGCCACCTCCCGGCCGTGCCTCGCGCCACCGCCCCCGGCCTCTTCCTGCCCGGCCACGAGCCCCGGCGCGCTGCCTCCCGGCTGTGCCGCCCCGGGCCGTGCCGAAGCGCCGCCACCCCGGCCGGCGCGACCCCAGCCGGGCTCGCCACGTCGCGCCGCGCAGGCGCCCCTTCCCCGCGGCGCTGCCGCGCGTCGCCGCCCCGTGTGCCCCAGCCGCCGCACGCGCTGCCGCGTGCCGCCCTCCCGGCCGAGGCCAGCCATGGCCGCAGCCGCCACGCCGCCTGTGCGTCGCGCCGCCGCGCCCGCACCCGTGCGCCGTGCCACGCGCCGCGCCGCGCCTGCTGCCGCGCGCCGCGCCGCGCCTGCTGCCGCGCGCGCCGCCTACGGCCGGCGCCATCCCTGGCCGCGCGCCGGCGCCACTCCGTCGGCTGTGCCGCGCCGTCGCCCGGCCGGCCGTCTTCCCAAGCCGTCGCCCCTCCCGCGGCCCCCTCCTCTCCCCCAGGAAGCAGCAGCAGAGAAGAGAAAGGAGAGAGAGAGAAAGGAAGAAGGAAAGAGAAGGAAAGGATAAGGAAGAGAAGAGAAAAAAAAAAAAGAAAAAGAAAAGAAAGAGAGAGGTGGGACCCACCAGTGGGACCCATCCCTTTCTCTCTCTCCGTGGCCCCCAAACTTTGAAGAAGTTTAAATCAGGTCCCTCTTCTTTGGGCTACCCAACTAGGAAGTCTATAACACCTCCCTCCTCTTCCATCGGGCCGAGTCCATGAAATCTTTTACAAAAGTCCATATCGCGTCCCTCTTCTTTGTCGGGCCGAAGCCCATAAAGTCCGCCAAGAAGTCTACAACGCCTCCCCCTACCTCATTGGGCCAAACAGCCTTACAACCTATCCACAAGTCCATGTTACATCCCTCTTGTTCCTCGGGCCGAAGTCCACCAACAAGCCATCCTCCTCACCAAAGTCTAACATATATCCCTCTACTCACCCAACCCCCTCTATTGAAGTCCATCTTGCCTCCCCAAGCCATTCATTCCTGTTGGGTTAAGTAATAAAAAGATAAAATCTAATGCTCCTCCCCGGTACTACTTCCGGCAACGACGTCGCCGTGCGCCGCGCCGTCATCTGAACCCCGAGAACGACTAACTTATTGAACGGCTAACCTCTAACATCTAACATTTGACCCATTGACTCACTAACCCGCTGACTTCTAACTCACTAACCCGCTGACCTCTAACTCACTAACCCGCTGACCTCTAACTCGCTAACCCCTAACCCCTAACCTGCACTAACCCGCTAACATTTATTCCTTAACGCTGTGTGTTCGTTTGTTGCCACCGATCGAACACGTGGTGTGCGAGGACGATCCGCGGGCCGACTGTCCCCAGGCTGTACATCGACGACCGTAGTTTCGTGTGAGGACCACCGCTCGGTGTGCCGCTACCCGGCTGCCGCAAGGTGAGCTCCTCTCCTGCTCTTCCTCTTGCTTTTGTTTCCTTACCGCCGTTGTTGCCGCGGCACGGTGACGTTGTGAGGCACAACACCATACCCGTTCCCTACGCGGTTGCCCTCCGCAGCGACCGCCGCTGTGCCGCCGGCCATGCATGCGCCACACAGCTAGCTGGCTGTACGTGTGCATGCATGCAAGCAGCTCACATGCATGCAGCTAGCTAGCCGTGTGTATGCATATGCATGCATGCTTGTAGCTCGCCCAAGCCCTTCACCTCACCATGCGCACACTCTTTTAAAAACAAAACCTGTACGTGAGGAGTTAAGGGCGGTTCCACCCGTCAGACCTTTCCCTTTTCTTTGTTTTAAAACTTTTTCAATCTTTCGAATTCCATATCTCCCTCGTTTTAAGTCGGATTTGAACGAAACTTTCGTCAAAATCTTTCTAAAATCAAGATCTACGCAATGGCACTAGTTTGGTTATTTTTGATTGTTCTAGAATTTTTGGCTCTTTTTGTGTTAGCGAGTAGTTTGTGACGTTAGTATTCAACCGGACAGGGTACATCTGCGAGGAGGAAACTGAGCTAATCGAGAACGAACCCCCAATTGAGCAAGGCAAGTCACTACGCCCCCTTCCTCGAACATGTTGATCCTATTTTTATAAATGTGTTGATTGCAAATAAAATTGCATGCTAATTATAAAACGCGTACCTACATTTGCTTAAAGCCTTACCTTTGATATTGTTTATCCTTATGTATTTACACACCTTTGTTACCTGAGTATATTACTTTACGCGTGATTATTTACTCACTGCTTAGCCCTGCTTACATAGACGTTATACACTCCATATGTGGGATATGTGGATGTGGTTACACTGATCACTCGATGGGAGTGATTGATAGAGATCGGGTGGAGACATAAGCGCCACCCACAGCATGAAAACCTTTGTGAAAACCCAAAAACTTAATTAAACAAAAGTGATTTCGACTGGGGCGGCACGGATAGAATATGGGTGGTTCTGGGAACGGTAAGCCGCCGACCCTGGTCAGTTAAGGACCGAGTCAAGAAGCTAAGCAGGAAACGAACCGAGTACGACCACACTTCTTGAGTGGGGTTAGACCCGGTGGACTAGGTTATTCTCGTGGGGTGGCACCCCAGACATGGTAGGTTCTGGATATCGGTATGGAAATGTGGAAGTGTGTGGTTTAATGACGTCAAGCTTTATATATGTATGATGTAACCTTCAATCTCGGGAGCGCCAGGACTCCCCTCACAACCGGCTCGAGGTAGGAATGTGGCGCCGGGGGTGCAATGGGGATTCATAGTCCTTGGAGCGGGTGCCGCCATGCGAGGGTAACTGAAAAACCGGGCCGTGACAAGTCTCATGTGTTGGGTGCGTCACGGAGTGTGGGATTAAAAGCGTACATCCACTGCAGTGTGAGTAAATTAAACTATTCGAATAGCCGTGCTCGCGGTTAATGAGCGCCGGGACTTGCATTACTCTTGACTAGCCTCGTCAATTTGTAATATTGCTTAAAATATGATGGGTGTGGAAGGTGTGACCTTGCCTGATATGCAAAAAGGTCATAGTGGTTAAAATTGTGGAAATTGGATGCGAGGGTAAACCGGACCAAGCGAGGCTTGGGGAAGGTGGATGAACCCTCGCAGGTTAATGATAACTTCAACTTAACGTGGTTTTCAGTTAAAACTGTTATGGCATAGGTTTGTGAAATAATTTGTGAAAACTAGCTTTATGCAAATAAACCAAGCCATCCTTGAACCCCTATGAACATTATATGCATTCTGTAGTGGTGGCTTGCTGAGTACGGTTGGTACTCACTCTTGCTTATTTACATCTTTTAGAAAGGTGTTGGTGTCGACCTGTACATGTGCTATGCTGGCAAGGAGTTACCGAGGACGGTGGAATAGGGACCTAGGTTCACCAGTCGATGCGTGTGGGATAAGATGGACCGCCGCTGCTTCGCTTCCGCTACTTCATTTAGTTGTTTTGGTATTTTGTGTTGCTGTCGACCATGCTTGGTCTATTCGGTTCCATTTGGGCTACCCTTGTATTATTAATATATTGTAAGACCTGTAAAACGATGTCAGCTTGAGATATACAACTGTGCCATGTGTGTACCATCTACTGATCCAGGGAATGGTATTGTAATACACATGGGGTTCCCGGTATACAAAACCGGGGGCTCACATTAATCCTTCCATTCCCCTCGCCTAACTTGAAAGCCATTTCGGTTGGGCGAGACCGGTATTGCATAGTGGAATAAGTTCATTTGAGGTCCCTTAATTTGTCAACAAATTCGATTTTCGTCCTTCAACCAAAAACCAGATACAACGGGTCCTTCAACTATCAAAACCGGTGCAAACGTGATCTCTCGACGGTTTGAAAGGCGGTTTTGGCTGATGTGGCGCCTACGTGGCTAATTTGACTCGGTCTTCATCTGACGTGGCATTGACGTGGCGCTTACGTGGCAATTCGCTCCTGAAAAAATAATAAAAATCATGGGCCCACATGTTAGCTACACACAAAAATTAATTTTAAAAATGTGGGGCCCATGTGGGCCCCACATGTCAGTCTCACCCCTCTCTCTCCCCTCTTCTCTCTATCTTATCTCTCTCCCTGTGGCTGGAGCGAGCGACGGCCGGGTGGGCGGGCGGCCGGCGGAGTGGGGCGAACGGTGGTCGGAGCGGGCTACGGGCGGGGCAGATCGGCTGGCCGGCAGAGCGGGGCGAGCGGCGGCCGGAGCGGGCGCAGAGAGAGATGAGGCGAGGAGGACGGCGAGTGGGGGTAGGGCAGGAAGGGAGGGGGCGATGTGGGCGATGGTGATGCGGCGGGTTTCCGACGAAGATAGGGCCTGGCCGGGATGGGGAACGATGCTGCAACGTCGAGGGAGGAGACAACATGGCAGGCGGCACCCGGTAGCGTGCCAGAGACGGTTGGAGGCGGTCAGTGGTTGGGGAGAGAGAGGGAGGAGGCGGGGAGGTGGCTAGGGACTCGGGAGGGAGCAAAACAGAACGAAGGGAGGAGGAGCTCTATTTTCTAGGTCGGGAAGGAGAAGCCAACTATGGGGGAGGGAGGAATGGTGCCGGAGATGGCGACCGACGGCCATGAATGCCGGTTTGAAGGAGGCATCAAATTCCGGCGATTTAAAGCGAGAATCAAGGGGGAAAGTTATGGGAATTGAAGAGGGAGCAATAGGGATTCCATTCCCCTAATTTAATTTAAAATTTGTGCGTTGGATTGAGGCAGACTTTATGGGGGAAGGAGCTAGGTTTACGAGAGGGAGAGAGAGGAGGCCGGCGGCCGGAGAAAGAAGACGACCGACGCCCATGTACTAACGCAGGGCCTCGCCCCTAAATCCCGCCCCTCCGCCGTTGCTGCCCCTTCCTCCGCCCGCTGCCCACTCCGCTCCGCCGGGCGGCTCTGCCCGCCGACGCTCTACCTGCTTGCTTCGCCCGCCGCTCCGCCCGCCGCCGCCTCGCCCTGCCCGTCATCCACTCTAGCAGGGGAGAGAGAGGATAGAGAGAAGAAGGAGGGCGAGGAAGACATGTGGGGCCCACGTGGGCCCCATCAATTTTTAATTATTTTTTATGTGTAGCTGACATGTGGGCCCATGATTATTATTGTTTTTTCGGGATCGAATTGCCACGTAAGCACCACGTCAATACCACGTGAGACGAAGACCTAATCAAACTAGCCACGTAGGTGCCACGTCAACCAAAACTGCCTTCCAAACCGCCGAGGGATCACGTTTGCACCTTTTTGATAGTTGAGGGACCCGTTGTATCTGGTTTTTCGGTTGAGCGACGAAAATCGGATTCGTTGAAAAATTAAGGGACCTTAGATGAACTTATTCCTTGCGTAGCACGTCCCCATGTATAACATGAGCTGTAACGTTGCTGCGGAACACGTGCGGCCCATAAACTAGTTGGGCCATCAGCCCATAAGTAATGGAACGGTACAATGGCGTGCACGCGGCCCAGATTCAGTTGCGTTTTATGTCAGACTGTCACTTAGCCGTATAAATAATATTTACCCCATTAGTAATCGCGTTCTGCATTACAATTCTCACCTCAACGAATGACAAGAGAGCTTTGCTTCACGTAGGAACTACTCTACAAAATTAAATTAATGCACGTAGTAAAATTGATACGACCACGTCCAAAGATGTATACACCCACTTGAATCATCACATGGTACGCAAAATACAAAGGCCGAGTTTTTTTTAGCTTTCTCAACTCGTATTTTTCGTTTTTCGTGCGTATATTTTCTAAACCGTTAAACGGTATGTTTTTAAAGAATATTTTATATAAAAATTATTTTAAAAAATAGCTAATATTTAATTAATCATATATTAATTAATCGTTTTGTTTTGCGTGTTTGAGAGTGAGTTTTCAACTACCACTAAAGAACACAACCAAAATCCAGTAAAAAAACAAGTCAAATGATAAAGCAAATTGCATGTCAGGTGGCTTAAAAATCAAAAGATATCGGACAAGGGATCGCTTCGGCAGAGAAGAAAATTCTGCACAAAATTATAGACGAGATGACTTATTGCAGCCATCAGTATCGTATGTGTCATTTACTGCAAACAAAAAAATCTTCACTAAACTCTTACTAATAAAAATCATAACCGTTGGATTTAATTACTACTCCAATAGGTACTGTTGTTATGAAAAATCATATCAGTTTCTAAAAATGTTTGTAAATAAATTTTTGTAGGTGTATTATTTTTCAAAAAGAAGTTATCCAACCACGTACGTTTCACGTAAGCGTCCGATCTGGCGGCTGGCGCGCATCGCATCGCCTCTCCTCTCCGCGGGCGCCGCCGCTCTCACTGACAAGTGGGCCAGCAAGGCTGAGGTGGCCCACATGTCAGTGGGACGTGACCCTGCTCACCTCGTCCCCCTCCGGCCATCTCCCCTCTCCTCCAATCCTCCGATCCAAATCCCCCCCACCCTCGCCGCCGCCGCCGCCGCCTCATGCCGCCGTCGCCGTCGCCGTCGCCGCCGCTGGCTGCCTAGGGTTACGGCGGCCGCCGCGCCCCCTTCGCCGGCGCGATGGGGAACACCTGCGTCGGCCCCAGCTCCGCGGCGGACCGCCACGGCTTCTTCAACTCCGTCTCCCTCGCCGTGCTCTGGCGCCCGGGGGGACGCGCCGAGCCCTCGCCGCCGGATTGCCCGCCTCAGGAGTCGAGCCACTCCTCCGTCACCTCGTCCACGGCCCCCGAGCGCGTCACCATCGCCGACTCCGACCTCTCCTCCTCCACCCCCAACAAGGGCAAGCCCAAGGTGAAGCGCGTGCAGAGCGCGGGGCTCCTCGCCGACTCCGTCCTCAAGCGCGACTCCGAGCGGCTCAAGGACCTCTACACCCTCGGGAAGAAGCTCGGGCAGGGGCAGTTTGGCACCACGTACCAGTGCGTGGAGAAGGCCACGGGGAAGGTGTTCGCCTGCAAGTCCATCGCCAAGCGGAAGCTGGTCAGCGAGGAGGACGTGGAGGACGTGCGCCGGGAGATCCAGATCATGCACCACCTCGCCGGCCACCCAAACGTGGTCTCCATCGTCGGGGCGTACGAGGACGCCGTCGCCGTGCACCTCGTTATGGAGCTCTGCGCTGGTGGGGAGCTGTTCGACAGGATCGTGCAGCGTGGGCACTACTCCGAGAAGGCGGCCGCGCAGCTGGCACGGGTGATCATCGGTGTCGTCGAGGCGTGCCATTCTCTCGGCGTGATGCACAGAGACCTCAAGCCGGAGAATTTCTTGTTTGTCAACCATAAGGAGGACTCGCCACTCAAGACAATCGATTTTGGGCTTTCCATCTTCTTCAAGCCAGGTCCGGCCTCCATCCTTGCTGCTGTGCTGTCTTATAAGATGCAAGATTTTGTTGGCAGTTGCGGATTTTACCCCCACCATAGGCAATGCTAGTTAAGTTGATTGCAAACTTAGCGAGGTAATGGTGGTGCATTGCGACCCCCTATAGCTTTGAGTTCTCGATTGGGTTCTAGTTACAACTAGATGGACTTCTTGCATAACTGCACATATATTGCAATGGATACGTTTGTTTTTCAAATAGATGTGTATTTGACTATCTGTTAAACCCTTTTTTGGTCCCAGTAGTTTTGTGAAACTGTTTTTTGATTTCCTGGGTAACAAAGAAAGAGACTGAATCGTTTATCACAAAATGCCAAAATCTTCAATCAAACTCTCGTGTAGATAACTTTCATATCCATTCACTATGATATATGCTTCTTAATTGAATGCATGCTGTACTTGCGGTGATCCTGAAATTCATGTTGCTGAAAATGCCAAGGGAATGGGATGTTATTCCATCTTTCCTTTTCATTTTGGTTGTCAATTAATGCATTGATGTGACAGAGTGTTAATGTACTGAACTACTGTAATATGAACTCTAATACACTGCTGTCCCCTTCTTTTAGAACACTGAAATACTACTGATTGTGCACCTTTTCCAAACTCTAATGCATTAAGAATTGACTTTACAGGTGAAACTTATTCGGATGTCGTTGGAAGTCCTTACTATGTTGCACCTGAGGTTCTGATGAAGCATTATGGCCGCGAGGTGGATGTATGGAGTGCTGGTGTAATCATTTATATCTTGCTTAGTGGAGTTCCTCCATTTTGGGATGGTGGGATATGTCTATCCTTTATGCTGCTTTTTCAAACCCGTGCTTCTGCTTGATGTTGACAGTTTTCCCCTGTTTTTTGTTCTTTTGGACACTGGCTTGCTTGCGCAGAATCTGAACAAGGGATATTTGAACAAGTTTTGAAAGGAGATCTTGATTTTTCATCTGATCCCTGGCCTGCTATCTCAGACAGTGCAAAGGATTTGGTGAGGAAAATGCTAAACCGTGATCCCAGAAAGAGATTGACTGCACATGAAGCTCTATGTAAGCATAAATATCACATTACAGAGCATCCTGTTGGAGCCTTCTCTAGTGACCCATCTTTATGTTGGCAGGTCATCCTTGGGTTTGTGTTGATGGAGTTGCTCCTGATAAACCTCTTGATTCTGCTGTCTTAACTAGATTAAAGCAGTTTTCAGCAATGAACAAGCTAAAGAAGATGGCCCTTAGGGTGAATATTGAGTATATTTTTGCTTGATTTTCTACCAAAGTACAAGTTATATTCCATACTGATGCGCTTCTGTGTGGCATCTGCAGGTCATTGCTCAAAATTTATCAGAAGATGAAATTGCAGGATTGAGAGAAATGTTCAAAATGTTGGACACTGATAATAGTGGTCAGATCACATTGGAGGAACTAAAAACTGGCTTGCGGAGAGTTGGTGCTAATTTGAAGGATTCAGAAATTACAACCCTAATGGAAGCGGTGAATTTTCTAACATGACTATGCCCCTTCTATTTTCAGTTCAATATATGCTAAAACAAACCTTTGTTTTTTGTTTCTGAGCCCACTACCTTGAAAAACTCTGTTAAGCTAGTGTATTCAAATACTAAACTTGACGATAGGTGCTAAAATATGTGTATTTGACATCCTTCTTTAGCAGCTTGCAAGATTTTCTGACATTGGTAGTGGTTATTCGTAAATCTATTGTATCTCATCCAAATTCTGTGGTTCTGATAAGTTTAACAGTACGTGAGAATGGACCTTTTATGTTCTAAGAAAGGATTGTTGTGAGGCACATTAGCTGTAATATCTGAGATATTTTTGGGCCAAGATATAATGAATACATATGTTCTTCAACTTGCAGGCTGATATTGATAATAGTGGTTCAATAGATTATGGGGAGTTCATTGCTGCAACTATGCATCTGAACAAAGTTGAGAGAGAAGATAATCTTTTTGCAGCGTTTTCATACTTTGATAAAGACAGCAGTGGTTACATTACTCAAGATGAACTACAAAAAGCCTGTGAGGAATTTGGCATAGGAGATGCACATCTGGAGGATATTATCAAAGATATTGATCAGGACAATGTAAGCGGACATTTCATTCATTATGAGATCTGAAAGACTAGAAGACTAAGAATCACGTCACATGTCTGCTTCTCTCTTGTTTCGTCTCTGCAGGATGGCCGGATCGACTACAATGAATTTGTAACAATGATGCAGAAAGGGAATAATCCACTAGGGAAAAAGGGGCAAGGCCAGCTAAGTTTTGGTCTAAGGGAAGCATTGAAGCTTGGTTAATGGTAACTGCTCAAATCTTGCATTTTCTTTTCAGTTGATAAAGTGAACAGGCGGAAGGCCCTAAACTTTGGGATCCACGTATTGACATGAATTAGACTAATTAGAGGGCCTATATTTTGTTAGTGACACTGATTAATTAGATTATCCTCAGCAAAACATAGAATGGAACCCAAAAAATTGCTGAAGCTCTTTGTATGTTCATTGCTACTAATGTGTTAGTAGGATATAGTAGGTTAGTGGCACCATATAGTAACAGATCAGTATAAAAACGTGGGCTATCAGAGCATATTTTATTTGAAGTAGTCAGGAGAAATACTCAGAACTCGAGATCTTTGACAAGTTCCTGATAATGATGATGTTATACAAGTTCCTGATAAGGATGATGTTATCTTGATTGTTGCTGCTACTTCCTTCCCTTCTTAGCATTTCATTCACATTATATTGTTCCCTAAAATTTTGAGTTGCTTCTTTATGGGTTTATTTTCGATGAATAAGCTTACTATGAGGTGGAAGAAGCAAACATTCCGTTATTGTTCATATCCACTAACATTTTCTGCTATACCTTCATTACCTTGAAGTGAGAGCTTTTGGTTCAAATATGAATCAAACTGAACATAGGAAAGGGCTTTGATAGTTTGTCGTGTTAGCTTAATTATAACTCCTTTATTTTACCAAATACTGATTCCTTTTGATCTAGTGCATAGGTGAATATTACACTTTGATACATAATAGTATATGGTTATCCCCGCAAGAAAATTAATATGGTTATCGTTTACTTCTCTCTTTTTTTTTACAGGAATAACTAGTCCTGAACGTAGAATGAAGTGCTATTCAGTAAAGGACGAAAACTGAATTCAAGAAATCAGAAGATCAAAGACAAGCGTTGCAATACTCCTTTATCAACACTCTGTGAAGATACAACTAACTTTTGGGGTTCCATCAGCCGGACACAGATGAAAGAAACGTACTTGGGGTTCTTCAAAGAGTTCAACGTCCGTGGACCCTCCAACCGTGTAGGTGTTTTTTTTAGTAGACAACTCACAAGAATAGCGTGTGTGTTGTTTCATACTTTCATGTCCTCCTTTTCCGTTCTGGAAGCCCTTGTAGGATGCTCTGCTCGGACGATAAAGCTTTGACATGTTTGGAACTTTGGATTGGAGAGTTGGACGAGATTCCTTTGCGTTGGAGAGTTGTATAGTTGCTGGTATTTAAATGATGTAAGAATTCGTAGGTTGTAACATAAATAGTAAAATGAATGAAATGGTTGTTTTAGTATATTTCTCAAGAGTGTAACTGTTTTACTAGTGTATCATCCTCGATGTACTATGGCCCAACCAATTGACAGTGCCAACCTCCTATTTTCTGCTGCATAATAAAATGAACAGGTGATGTCAACTGCAAAAAAAGAGTATTTATTCAGGCAATGGCCATATCAAATGCTAGAGATTTGTAAACACCCCTTTCGAAAGTTTCTTTTCCCTACTCACGGGAGGAAATAAATTCTTTTCTTCCACAGGAGAATATAATTAATGCCTGTATATGTTCACATCATCAGCATGAGCCATAGTCCTATCACCTATGAGTTGGTTAGGATTACCATCAAAGGAGCTGAAGAAAAGAAGTATGTTCAAGAAAAATGGGTAAAGGAGGAAGAGCAAAACTTTTTTTTAAAAATGGAACAAAGGGTTTTTAAACATGTTGGAACGTATTAGAATTGATTGGAATATGAAAAAATTGAGGCCCTAATCCTCCATGTCTCTGGTCCAACTGATTGACATTGTCAGGTGTTACCCTTTGTGCTGCATGTTACACCCAAGGTGAACATGTGACATCAACTGTCAATCTCATGTATCTGTTTAGGCCATGGCCATGTCCAATCCAAGAGAACACACATTTTTTTCCCTATTTCATGCAGAATTAAACTTTTTTTGTTTCAACAGAGAATAAACCTTTTCTTTTCACCAAAAATTTATGTACACATATATATTTTTTTCATCGACTCCATCTTCTTATGATGCTCATACAACTTCGACAACGTTTCGATGGTCAGCTTTGCAAACAAACTCCATGGCGGCGTCACAACCATCCACAAAATTGTGTGCTCCTCTTGTTGGCGGTAGACAATCATCCTGAGGCACTATTGCAACTTCTGGATTTATCACCATGTTCTTGAGCACGGTTGAGCTGCGAAGGATATGAAGTGCCAGCTCTACCTGATCTTTCTGACCGAAAAATCCAGTGATCTGAACCTGTTTGAGATGATTGTGATGGTGTAAGGGACGGCTTCTTAGATCACCGTCCTCTTCGTTGTATGATTTGCGAGGACCGTCTATCCACATCTATAATCTATAAAAATATGAGAAAACCAGTAAATTTGTGAGTGCCACTTGAATGAGAAACAAATACTACCTCCATGTTTTTTAATAAATGCCGTCATTGACTTTTGGTATTATTCAAAAAGTTAATGCAAATATGCAGAAATTTAAGTTATGTTTATCCTTTAATGATAAAACAAATCATAACAAAATAAACGATATTTACATAAATTTTTTAAATAAGATGAATAGTCGAACGTCTTACTTTAAAATGAATGGCGTCATTTATTATGAAATGGACGAAGTATATAAGATGTGCACCCAATTATTTTAATTAAGAATGAAAAAAACATTTCATTTTAGCTGTTATACTTCAATATAACAAAGTATCGTATGACGTGCGCTCAGGCACACTGCAGGATCAGGTATTGTGTTTTAGTTAAGTTTAAAGACACAAATTACTATTGCACAACCGGCAGCACAGGTAATCAATCTGCCAAGCAAACAGAAACTAAATCTGGCTAAAACTAATTCATTCATGGGTGTATACTTTTATTTGTCAAGTTGGAAGTGGAAAACTTACATGTAGCTCCAGTTTTTCCATAAAGGAGCAATCTCTAAAAGATATGCATAGTCAAGGATATCAGTCTTCCTGTCATATCAAAAAACATTCGTTTCCAACTTCAAATGCCGAAGATAAATTAATTTGGGAAGCCTCTGAGGAGAAACAGTTAGAAATTTGATAGTAAGTTATATACATGAAAAAAAATGAACTGCTACAGAAACAAATTAAGTGGTCACATCACAAACCTTATATTGAACAACATGAAATTCGAGCATACGAACAACTGGCAAATTACTGACGAATCCTGTGACAAAGTAGTCAAGACCAGTACCAAAAGGCATCTTTTTTAAACGCACATTTGTCAGGCTGGAAGTTGTAGGAAAAACCAAAGTTGTCATTGATGAACCAGTGAAATCAAGTGTTGCCAGATCACAGTTCATCTCTATCTTCTCAAGTCTGGGGCAGCAATCCACTTGCAGATGCTTTAGCCGGTTCAGAAAATGAGGTGCATGAATCTTTGTGAGCATTCTGCAGAAGGAGATCTCAAAGAACTCAAGAACATTGGGCTTGCAGAGCAAATTCTGAACACCTTCACTTGTGATATTTTTATCTATCAGGTTAAGCCTTTTAAGGTTCAGAAATCCAGTGAAATCAGCAGCCGGTTTCAGATACAGAGAGGTAAGCTGCAGACACTGCAAATGGGATCCACCATTGTTGGCATCAAGAATTTGACAAGGAAACTCATAAAATCCTTCTCTGTTTAGATATGGGTGAAATGCCATAGCTGACAACAGGAAGGACCTAGTAAGATCTGATAGATCAAGAATGAGTTCCTTCGTCCTGGATGCGACGGCAAATCTCACCCATTTATCTATGTGACGCCGCGCATTGCGCAACGGGCAGTTGATCTCCATGTGCTCGACGCCTACACCACTATGTTGCTGCAGGATTGAATCAACTCTCGAAATGAAACCTTGCTGGCTGAGCATTCTGTAACTAAGTACTAACAGGTGATGTCTTGGAAATATATCTCCTCAATGTAGTTCGACTGAATGTTAGCATAGTATGATCACGCCAAAGATCCTTCCATTGCCTTGATAGAACACCGGTCCTTATAGCATCTCCAATTGGCAGCCACGATATGGTCAAGCCCAAAACATCCTGCAGCATAATTTGGAGTCAGAGAATGCAGCATCATACTAGCAAGCTACAGATTATTCAGCATTATACTTGATTTCAGTTTGACAGCACGATCACGTACAACGGGAAGATCGTTGAGTTGGAGACCTGATCTTCTTCTTCCTCGTCTCTTCTCAGCTGCACAATCCAAGGATTCCTCTGGTTTTCCCTTCTTGTGGGCAAAGAGAAAAGCTCTAGGATTTAACGCAAATTCAAGGAAAAAGAAACAGGATGGAGATCCGCTCAGGAGGCGGGCGATGTGACAGAGTCAGCGGACGAGACGAGGAGATTGAACGAATATATAGCCTGTTTGGGGAGTTTAAGATTATAAGAAGCAGCTGGTAAGAAGCTAGCTGTTAAGAATCTGAAGAAGTTAGAAAACCCAACTTCTGGTTTATAGTTCATTTTCTCTACGACTATAGCTTCTTAGAATCTGGACAAAAATCTAGACTGTTTGAAAGAAATTCTGGCAGCTGGAGATTTTAGAAAAAGCTGGACCTGCCAAAAGCTCCCACAAACAGGCATAAGCAAATTGAAAAATTTTCACTTTAAGTCCTCATGGAAGGGTGGAGTTTGAATCGCGTCATTCCATCGTAAATCACATCCCGTGTCTCCTAAAATCAATTCAAATAAAGTCCAAAAACAATTTGGACGGGCTGGTTTAACTTTTGTTTTCGTCCCATATAACGTTGATGTGACAATGAAAATAAAATTAAAACGCTCTACCTCCTTTTACGGAATTTTTATTTATATATTTATTTATTTTTAAATTTACAAAATTATATTACCGTTGTGAACATTGACAAAAATATATTCCTCTCGCTCTCTTTTAGGGCAATTTTTTAAAAATCTCTCAAATAGAGGGCGATTTATGTGACGTGGTAGCATGGGTTCAAAAATATTTGCATTTAGGTCCGAGAAGGGTCTAAATGTAAAATTTTCTGCAACACATAACACGTAGTATTTGTACAATCTGTAAAATTCTCATATGATGTCGGATGAAGTTAAGGTTTATATGAAAATTATAGAGCTCGACGATATCTACAACTTTTTCATTTAAAATAATTTATGGGTCCAAATATTCCTTAGAATGTCTCAGATCTACTTTTACAAATTCTCAGATCTACATTTCAAACGACCTCTGATGAAGATAAAATCTATATCAAAATTGTAGAACTCGACATAATCTGTAACTTTGTAGTTGACCATTCATTCATTTAAAACTATTAGAGTGTCAAACAAACATTACTAATTTTCATTTTCATATTCATAGTGTTCTTCAAAAAATATTTATATTTGTATTTAGCCCTCCTTGGTCGTTTTTCACTAGTCTAAAAATTACTATTATTATTTGACACTCTAAATTATTTTAAATAATTGAGTGGTCAATTACAAAATTATAGATCTCGTTGACATCTAAAACTTTGATATAGAGCTTATCTCCATCGGAGGTTGTTTAAAATATAGATCTGAGAATTTGTAAAAGTAAATCTGAGACATTCTAAGAAATATTTGGACTCATAAATTATTTTAATGGAAAATTTATCAACTACAAGTTGTAAACCACGTCGAGATCTATAATTTTCATATAAACATCGTCCGAATTTTCAAAGTTGTACGATTTGTAAAATTCTCATCCGACATCGGATGAGAATTTTACAAATCGTACAAATACTACGTGTTATGTGTTGCTGAAAATTTTACATTTAGGTCCTTCTTGTACACTAAGAGGGCGAGAAGGACCTAAATGCAAATATTTCTGAACCCCGTGTTGTCACGTCACATATATCGTCAAAAATCGTCCTAATAGAGGACGAGAGGAGCATATTTTTGTCAATGTTCACAACGGTAATATAATTTTGTAAATTTTAAAATAAATAAATATATAAACAAAAAAATTCCCTTTTACGCCATCTCACGATGGTGGCACATCAAAATCACAGCCCATAAAAGGCCCATCTCACATGCTGCGGTTTTCACTTTTTTTTTCTCCGTAGTCAGTCAAAACTTTAATCGTTTTTTTTCCCCAAACCGGAAATAATAAACAAAACAAAGAAATAAATACCGAAAGGGAAATCTCGCAGTTGCAGAGAGCAGTAGAGCACGAACCCCAATTCCCAACACCTCCGCGAGCGCGAGAAAAATCAGCGAGGAGGGAGGAGAGCTCGCTGCTTCGATCGATCCGGCCGCGCAGGAGGAGGGAGGAGGAGGAGAGGGAGGGATTGAGGCTTGCTCGAGGTTGATTGGATCGGATCGGGGGGCACCGGGGCGCTGCTCGACTCGACGCCACCATGATGGATCCGGAGATGATGCGGCTGGCGCAGGAGCAGATGAGCAAGATGTCCCCCGCTGACCTCGCCAGGATGCAGCAGCAGGTCAGATCCGGCCCCCCATGTGTTCCCCGTTTCGTTGGAGCTGGCGATCTGGATTGGTTTTGGTGTCGTTAGCGCTAGATCGGGAGGAAATCGCGTTTAATTCGGTCCGGTTCTGCGTTTACGTCGAATCGAATCGTGCCAAGTTCAAATTCGGCCGGGATCGCGTCTAGGCCAAAGCAAATCGTGTCACGAATGTATGTGTTCGTGGAGTTCAGTTTGGTTGAGTTTGCGTCTGGAGAAATCAAAATCGTGCCATGAGAATTCTTAGTAGTTGATAGTATTATTACTGTTTAAGTCAAATGTTGAGAAAAATGGTGTTAGTCTTCAAGTCAATTAGACAGTGAGTTGTGGACTCCAGGTTGGGTTTGATTTGGTCAGTTAATTATGATTGGTGATATAACAATCTTCGAATGGTATGTTGTTTTTTTTTCTGTTGCTATAAACAACTGCATGCTTGTATAAACTATTAAGCAATAGGAGCGTTGTTGCTGGGTCTTTAGCACATTAGTTTATGAAATCTGCTTCAACTGCTGGAGTTTTCGCATGTCCTTACATCCGTTTAGACTTTGTCATCGTCGTCCCATACAAGCACGACCATGCCAAATGGTGATCATGGCATATTTCGTACCACAAGCCTGCTTTTGGTGCTTGTAGTGAACTAGAGGCCTTTCGTATTGATCTTGTTGTTGCTTGACATTGCTGGTTATTTTCTGAGGAGCCATGTACGACATGAGATTGACATTTTCCTTGTTATGATTCGGATTGTTGCAGCTTCTGTCAAATCCTAACCTGGTAAAGTTAGCATCTGAGAGCATGAAGAATATGAGAGCTGATGACTTCAGACGAGCTGCACAGCAGATGAATCAAACAAGACCAGATGAAATGCTTGATATGGCCGAGAAACTTGCCAATGCTAATCCTGAGGAGGTTGCTGCTATGAAGGTACAAGCAGAGCAACAGATGTCATATGTGATATCTGGTGCCAAGATGTTGAAGCAGCAGGTATGTATAGCAGTCCGACTTCACTTTCATATTCTGTTGGAATTTGGTTGTAGTAAGTTTGATTTTTTTTTTCATTTTTTCAAACTAGAATAGAGCTTCATGATGCATAGCATCTTTGTGTAGTCTGACTAGTTATGTTTATACTTTTTGGCAAGGACAAATGAGTAAAATTTAAATGCACGGAAAAATTGGCGAATGCTGTATGTGCTATGAGGTTCATACCATTACAGGTTTGGATCACCCTGAGTTAACTAGTGGAATGCTGGAAAATGTACATATGAACTTCATGCTGACATGAACACTGAAGAGTATTTGATGAGCCTCCTTTTTTCCTTTTACCAAAGAACTTAACGTGGAAGTTGCTAAGATACATGTACATCTACTGATGCATTAGTCAGGCTGAGCCAGATACACGTACTGTTTTGTGACAAATGTTTACTGCATCTTTGCAACTTTACCAATATTCTCTTGTTTAAGAAAACACTAAGTTATTTATTTAAATACCAATTCTCTTGTCTAAGAAAACACTGCACCTCTTTATTTAACTATTTTGAACTTGCAAAGTTCCAAGTTTTAAATTTTTTATGTAATATCGATATTTGTTATTTCCATAATATCACCCTTATTTGTTTCTTTTTTTTTTAATTTCAGGGAAATGAACTTCATAGGTGTGAGCAGTATAGTGAAGCTGCTGCCAAGTACAAGCTTGTATGTTTTGAATGTCAAACCTTCATTTTGTAAGTAATGTGAATATGCTGTCTGTTAAATCAATACATTCCTTTCCTGACCAGGCCAAGGATAACTTAAAGAACATACCATCGCAATCAGCACATTCTCTGCAGTTGGTGTGCACCCTTAATTTAATGGCTTGTTACCTGAAAACACGGAATTTTGAGGAATGCATAAATGAAGGCTCAGAGGTATGCTTATTGTGAATGTATTGTTTTATTACTAAAAGGCAACACAATCTTCCTGTTAGTTTTGTTTGTTACTTGAGATACTAAATCTAAATATGTCGTATGTATATACTGCTCTAGCAACCTTGAAATAAAAAAATATTTTTGGTCAAGAAGACTAACTTTTCGACATGTAACTGCTGTCAAATGAGTTATTATATAATTCAACCATCATTAAACACAAATATTTGGTTGCTTCTGACTGCCACCTTTGGCTATTTATGAGCTGATGAAATGGAACTTTATACTCTCTTTGGGTTGGGCTTTTACTAGTTATGTTGTATTGTTGTTTGTTTGCTTTTGTTGAGTTCCACCAAGCACATTAGCTCTTCTTTCACAACAAGCTGATTCAGCTATTAAATGTACTTACAGGTTCTAACTTATGATTCAAGCAATGTCAAAGCATACTACCGGAGGGGCCAGGCATACAAAGAGCTAGGAAACCTGGAAGTAAGATTTGCTTGATCCTTCTCTTTTGGCATGCCAATCCCTTCTGTTCTTTTTCCAAACTATGGATTGTACAAATGCTTTCAGGCAGCTGTTGGCGACTTGAGTAAAGCGCATGAACTTTCCCCAGATGATGAAACTATTGCTGCAGTTCTGAGGTACGGTTTTCAATTTTAGGCTTCTTGAATTACAGTCAGGGGTGGTAATGGGTCAAGGCTCATGGGCCATTTCACAACCCTACCTAGCCTCATGGGTCATTTCACAACCCTACCTAGCCCTCATATTTTTAGGTCAAATACGAATAAAAGTTCAGCCCACCCCATTTTAGACCCAGTCATCAAATTTATAGGCTAAATAGTTGGGCCCTTTACCGCCCCTAATTACAGTTTAATATGCATTTTCCGAGATCCCCACATGAACAATTATATGACCTTGTTAAAAAATATATGCAATTTTTTTACTATCACTGCTGTACTGATGGATTGCAGTTTCATATGCATTTCATGACAGTCCCCCAGAATATATAATTTTGCTGATGTAATTCAAATGCCATTAGTGTGTACTTGTCAATGTTCTGCTTCTGATTTCCTTTTGTGATACAGAGATGCAGAAGAAAAACTTGCAGTGGAAGGGAAAGGAGCGAAGCATCCAAAAGGTATTTTCCTGGATATTTCTTCTCATGAGAAACAAATTTTACTGGAATTTCCATTGCCTGGTTTTTAAAAACATCAGTGTATGGAATCTCTGTGGTTAGATGATTCTTTTCATGATGATGTATGTTTCATTTTTCCTTTGCATAAATTGGTCTAAGTAGAGGAAAGTACTTTGCTCTCAGATGCTTAATAGAGGAAAGAAATTAAATCAAGGGTAGGCTTGATTGTGGCATACTATAGTACGCATTTAACAGGAAAGTACAACAGCATCCCTTTCTGCATTAGTTGGATGCTAACCTTATTACTAAGGTTTGGCTCATGCAACTCAATTCTTTTTTAATGTTGCTGCTTGGAAGGTGTTGTCATTGAAGAAGTTGTAGAAGATGCTTCTGAGCCATCAAGCAGTCAAAGAAGTTCATCCCCTGGATACACTGTTTCACAACCTCCTGAAGGAGAAGGGAACTCTAGACCTTCAGGGCTTTCAAGCATAGATGCTAATGGCTTATCGAAGCTGGGAATGCAGGGAATGTCACCTGAACTAGTAAAAACTGCCAGCGATATGATTGGCACAATGAAACCAGAAGAACTTCAGAAAATGTTTGAAGCTGCTTCTTCGTTGCACGGAACAAACTCCAGTCCAAATTTGGGACCTAATATGCCAGAAATGTCTCCTGAGATGTTTAAGATGGCATCTGACATGATTGGTAATATGTCTCCTGATGAATTACAAAATATGCTGAATTTTGCTTCTAATATGGGTGGACCTAGTGCTTCCCCCTTGAGACCAGAGAATAAGTTTCAACCTTCATCAAGAGCCACAACAAGTAGTACTTCCCAGAGATCATTGGATAACAGCCAACCTTCATCTTCTCAAAATGTCATGGAAAATCCTGATGAAATATTAAGCAACCAAAGGATGGGTGAATCATCATCCCCTGGTGCACCTTCTACAGCTGATATGCAGGAAACCATGAGAAATGCTATGAAAGACCCTGCGATGCGGAAGGTATATAATCTTCAAACAGAAGGAAATTTTGAATGAATTTGCTACCTAGCAAAAAATGGTAGGCTTTGGATTTTAACAATCTTTTTCTAAATTAACAGATGTATGCATCCATGATGAAGAACATCAGTCCAGAGATGATGTCAAGCATGAGTGAGCAGTTTGGAATGAAAATGACGAAGGAGGACGCTGCCAAAGCTCAAGAAGCCTTGTCTTCATTATCTCCTGAGGCTTTGGATAGAATGGTGAGAAAACTAATCTAACACCCCACATCCATCAAATGTTTCTAGCTCTTCTTAGCTTCGCGTTCATCGCTCTCTCCTGGTGCATGGAACTCATACAGAGGCATTATGCATATTACAATGTTTTCCTTTGACTGCTCATCGACAAGCCATATACTCTCCATTAGCTTTGAGGGATGAGCTGGTATATTTTATGGCTTCATTCTGATCAGCTGTTTGTTCCATACGTCTCGTGTTTGTTCAGTTTTGGCCCAAATCCAAGTCATGGTTTTAGTTTACCCAATGTCAAGCTAGAATCTGATGAATAATTAACGCTCGTTCTTTATCCAGATGAAATGGATGGACCGAGCACAGCAAGGGGTAGAAGCCGCGAAGAAGACCAAGAACTGGCTCTTAGGCAGGAAAGGATTGGTCCTTGCTATTGTCATGCTGATCCTGGCCTTCATCCTTCACCAGCTCGGGTTCATCGGGGGGTGATGCAAAAATGCAGAGATCGGCTGTAAGCCTGTAACTAGCTTGCAAATAATCGTTGGGTAGCGATATGGTGTGCTTCCACTTTCTAACACTTGCTCGAAATGCTCCATGGGAAGGAAGATCTAAGAAGTCGATGGATCTACTGCTCCTCTCTTGTAACGCTGTTCGTTCTTATTTTTTTGTCGTGTCGAGTCATAATTATTTGTAACATCAATTCATCGGATTCTTGCATTTCGAGAGCTTGAAGGGATCGACTTGAAATTGAGGTAGTATTGTTATTCAGATTTAGATAACTTGCCGACATGTAATGACTAAGGAGAGACCAGTGTTATGCACCTGAGATGGTTGAGATTTTTTGTTGGAAGTCCTGCACAATGTGTTATAATCTCATAGACTCATCGTACTAAACCTTTTATATTAGTATTTGTAATGACATGATCGTGTATTTGAAAACGATGCGATTGGGGGGAAAGATAACTTATATAAACCAGAAGTATCAAATGTACCAAGAGAACATGTACAACTCACTAGTATTGCATATGCCAAAGCCCATGAAATCCGTTGATAGAACGAGAAAAAAATAATTAAATAAGGTGATTTTAACTTCTCTAAAACAAAGAGAATTTAAATTCCGCAAGGTGGTTTTAGATTTAATTCCTAACAGACAAAGCAATTTTAAATTCTGCACGATGAATCTGTTGATAGATGGTATTAAAAATTCGGGTGATTTTTTAAAAAAATTAATTCCTAACTGACAAAGCAACGCAAATTTAAAAATTTAAAGTGTGTGATGTCATTAAAACAAAAAAAAAAGGGCCCAACCGGGTTCGAACCGGTGACCTATTGATCTGCAGTCAATTGCTCTACCACTGAGCTATGGACCCTCGAATGTTGTAGTTCTATCGTTTTCATTTTTATTTATAAATATTAAGGTAAACACGGGACATTTAGCTAGCACTGAAATTACATATGCATTTTGAATTAAATTTAAGCACTGAAATCAATAGCTAAAGGGTCCATCGTAGTCTGTATCGATCAATATCTTATCTTATCTTAATAACTACTTAAAAAATCCCTAACTTTCTGATTGTCACATGTCTGTTTCATTCGTCAGTCAATGTAGCCGCACCTGAGCGTAGAAAATCGGATGAAAATCATATGCGCCTCTGTCGTCCATCGTCGCCCTTCACTCGTAGCACTACCCGTTTCCGAGTCTGTGTCATGTACCAGTCTCTTCGCGCTTCCTACGTTCGTCCATATGCACAATTTCATCCTCCGAGTCCATGGCACAAAAGAGCAGGATTTTGGTCCGACCACATCACATATAAGGGAATAAGATGAGTAGTAGAAACCAAGTCATACAAGGAAATAAGACGAGAAGTAGAAAGTAGAAGCCAAGTCAAGAAGGGGATTCGATTTGGACTTTAAATCGGACGCAATAACTACGATAAAATCAGCTCCGAGGGAACAACGGGATTGTTGTAAAACACAATCGAGCAAATCATTCAGCAATACTAACCTTGATTTTGTGAGTCGGACAGTGCTTTGTTGGCGGCGCGGTGCACGGGCCTACGCGGAGGCGTGCAAGTAGCGGCTGCTCGAGCCAGGACTGGTTTCAGGCCAAAGAGGACGATAGTGTCGGCGACTTCAAGGAGCCATCAGTGGAGACCGCAAGGGGCAGCAACGACAAGCACATGCGCCCGTACCGCTTAGCTGCGCCCCCTCCCCCCACCACCACGCTGCCTCCGCCAGCCCTCCTCCTTCACTGCTCCGCTCCAACATTCTGCCTGTCTTTGCCCCTGGATGGCTCTTGCGATGGAGTACGAGCAGAGAGAAGGATTCGTCGGCCCTGCTCCTGATCTGCGTGTGTGGATTCGATGAGAGATGTGGGGATCAAGGGATGAGTTCGTGTATTTGTGGGCCTGGGCTGATGGATGTGCAACAGTGGACTTTGTGTTTTTTTTCAAGGGAGGACGATGTCGTCGTCTTGAGGAGTAATGGACGGGGGGCAGCGCGGAATAGGGAGACCAGACCCCCTCCCCCGAGAGAGGAGCTTTGCCTTGGTCCCTCCGCTCAGATCTGACACGGATGTCAGAGTAAGGGTGTGTTTGTTTGTATGAGTTGGGAAGAAATTTTCTCCGCACGGAAAACGGAGCGACTCATTAGCACATGATTAATTAAGTATTACTAATTTTTTTTTGAAAAATGAATTAATGTGATTTTTTAAATCAACTTTCATATAGAAACTTTTTACAAAAAACACACCGTTTAGCAGTTTGAAAAGCGCGCGCGTGGAAAACGAGTGAGTTGGAAACTCACCCCAACAAACAGAGCCTTTGTGATGTGCACTAGAGTTCCCGACCTTCCGAAAGGTTCTGATAAACAACGATTTGAACGGAGTCGCGACACAAATCGATCCGGCTTCTTGAACGCGCACGCTCTTGAGCCCCGCAATCGCAGCACCACGTCTCCTCTGGTTATCATCTGTGTCGAAACGCGGGTGACCTCGCCGAGAAGACTAATCCCTGTTTGCCAATCGAAGAACACAAACAAGAACAAGATAGAATACAACCAAAATTGCAGATGAATGATTAAGCTCACAAGTTGGGGTCTTACAAACCGATCTAGCGGCGAAACTGTTCTTGACAGATTAATCTAAGCAAAACCCAAAACCTAAAGATAGCGACGGCTACTGATATATGGAGTTTAGGATCGTGCAAGCACCCCTTGACGTAACCCTAATGGGCTCCAACACGATACACGGACCAAAGGCCCAAATACGACATCGTAGCGCCGGGACAGACTCTGAATGTCAACTTGTTCGGTCAATTCCCAATGACTCGTAACGAATTTGGACATGGGACCAGAACCATTGGAAAGTTTATCTTCTTAGCTTTCCATCCATATAAAGAATGCCCCAATCCGAGCACGTATGCGACCTGGGCGCCCGTTTTAGTGCAGACTGGTCCTGGACTCCGAATTGCACCCGAAGTCGACTTGGAGAAGGTCTTGGTTTGGTCTCCAATCAACTTCTTTGATATTCCATGCATTCGTTATGCTCGGCTTCTTTTCCTTCATCCAAGCAAGTACCTCTGCAAACGAAAACAAACAAAACTTATTGTGTAGCAACGTATGTTCAAAAATATAACAAGTAAATCTTATGTAGAACTGGTTAACCTTTGACTGATTAATACACAAGATAATCATGGTTATATCCGAGGTAGTTGTGTCCTCATCACTTTGCCTCAGGGAAGGGAGAGTAGCAAGCGTGCTAGAAGGAGCCCAATCGCTTGTGGGGATAGCAGCAGGCGAGGGCAGAACTCATGGGACCGAGGCACGGAGGTCGCTCGCTGGACAAAACGAGAATAGGAGAGAGAGAACGAGAAAGTTCTCACGCTAGTATACGACACTAGTCTGACCATCTAAGCATAATCCATTGACTAGGCTGTGTTCGGGAGAGCCGTTTTTCCCGCGCGGACAATGTTTTTTTTTCACGCGCACGTTTTTCAAACTACTAAACGGTATACTTTTTTGCAAAAAGTTTCTATACAAAAGTTGCTTAAAAAAATCAAATTAATCTATTTTTGAAAAAAAAATTAGTTAATACTTAATTAATCACGCGCTATGCGCGCCGAAAAGCCCTCCTAACGAACACATACACTAATGTCAATTGAAATGCTGAAAATAAATTCTTAGCTACTTTAGTAATGTGCCATTCATTAATTGCAGCTACAGGCTTGGAAATATTATTATTTAGAGAAGAAAATATATGCAATAATAAGGCTATGTTTGACATAGTTTCAGATCCAAAATTTCATGAAGCTGGATATTTCAAGCTACACGAATTTATGGATTTGAATATGTGATTTCATCCATAACATTTAGATGAATTATTCAACATACAGATTTTTAAATCAGTGTGGATTAAGATCTGGAGTTGTGACAAACAGACCTAAGGTTGATGCATTGGCAACTTTGAGCTGCCATGCCTAATCTTGTCGTATGGCTACCAAATAAACAATTAATCATATTCGTTTTCTTGCTAAATGCTAACACTATCAAGATTAACCGCCTAGAGCAATGGATCGAAATAAATTGGAGTTGGAAGTACTACCTCCCCATTATTTTCTTCTTCAATTTCAATATTTCCCAAAATAATATTTGCGAGAAAAAATATTACTCCCTCCACTTTTCTTATTTTATGCTGGTTTTCATAAAAGAAAACAAAATATAAAAGAAAGAGGGACAATATAATACCTGTTCTGATTTCAGCTTATATCTATTTGTCACATAAATTTTTGTTCGTTGTCCCCGCACACAATCACCTAGCCCACGCATCAAGAGCATCATCACACAAACATACCTTTGTGATCAAACTTTATCCACAATAACATTGCAACGCATGGACATGCTGTTAGTGTACTTGGAAATTGATGGTTAAATATGCAAATGTTTGATATAAAGCATAAACGAAGTACTAATTTGCAACGGAGAGAATAGCATAGCCACACGTTTGGATCTTGTAGGTGTGTACGAACAGACTAGAGGTATAACCTCACGCAGCACGGACCACGTTTGACCACTAAACACATGTATACATACTACTTCGCGGTATTTCATCTTAAAGAAATTTAATGCAAGCTGCTACATCTTAGCTCAGTAGTTCACCTTATCTAGAGTGATTTGGTGATTTGATATCAGTGCACCAAAAAAAAACTAAAGTGTACTCCTTTCATTTCATATATTATATTATAAGTCTTTAATTTTTTAAGTCAAACTTCTTTAAGATTGTCCAAATTTTTAAAAAATATAATAACATTTCTAATACAAAACAAACATTGTATCGAAATATATTTAATGTTAAATTTAATAAAAATTAATTTTGTGTTGTATATGTTACTAATTTGTTTTATAAACTTAGTCAAACTAAAAACCTTTGTCAACAAAAAAAAAGTTAAACAACTTATAACATGAAACGGAGGGAGTAACAAGCACTACCACGTAACCGACTATGATCATCGATTGAAAACCACTGTCACTTCTAGTTTTCCATAAAATTTGGCAGCCGACTCGTGACGTAATCGGGTGACGATACGTGGAGCATCACCACCGGTTTTTGTTGTACAACAAGAGTGAACTCCCTCACGAACAGGTTGTGTTGTTAGTTTAAGAAAAAAAAATAGTCAATATGTACTAAAATTTTCTTATAAAATACTAACAAACTCTGATGTGGCAAGCTGTGAGTAAATCTATCTTGTATCTTCCCTCTAGTTGAAAATTTTGTTAGTAAGAGTATTGTACGAAAATTTTAATATGTGCAGCAGTGTTCGGAAAAAAAAGGGGTCCACGATCCGGACGATCCTCTCAACACGAAGGACGGTCCGTCCGTTTGGTCCGTACGAAGTTAAGGTTTTGAGATTTAACAGAAGAGCTTTGCAATACAGCATTCTGATTGCAGTTTACGTGATGGATAGATAAAGAAAAAAAATGCCAAGAGGTCGATTGCAGTTAACATGAACAGATAAAATTTGCAATAGACTACTGATGGCAGTTTTTATGATGGATAGATAAAGAAAAAATTGCCAATGCCTGATTGCAGTTAACATGAACAGGTTAAAAAATAGAGAAAAAACAAATATATATCAATGCCTGGTTGCAGTTCGTACATGAACAAGTTAAAAAATGGAGAAAAAACAGATATATGTGTCAATGCCTGATTAAGTTAATAAAAATAGACCCCAAAAAACAGATGTATGTCAATTCCTGATTGCAGTTCGTACATGAACAGATAAAAAAACTAAAATAAAAGAACTTGAAAAAAATAGAATAAATAAAATAAAAAACAACAAGGGCCCAACCGGGTTCGAACCGGTGACCTATTGATCTGCAGTCAATTGCTCTACCACTGAGCTATGGACCCTTTCGTCCTTATTTTGTATAATTATTTAACTACCGTATTCTTATCAAATTTGTACTTCATTTCGATGCATGAAGCTATCTACGTTTTTTCTTTAGAATTTACGTGACATAAATATTTATGACGATGTATATATGGATTATTAACCAGTCGGATGATTAGTTTAATCACGTACTCTCTCCATTCAGAAGTATACATGAGTCATATTTTGACTATCTAACTTTAAGCTTTGACCAACTACTAACTCAACAATATTTAGTTTTTACCCTAAAAAACGATATTGTTAGATTTTCATCCTACAAGGAGATTTCCTCTACTGATAAAATTTATTTAAAAAATTAAAAATATAAATTAATACGAGATATATCACTCTACAAACATTTAACTTTAAATTTAAATTCTACAGACTATAGGTTATAACTTAATAACAAATTAACCTGAAACTAATATACATACATTCACAGTTATATTTATTTTAATTTTTAAAAATTGAATTTGAATATGTATATTTGCGAAATGATTGATATATTTTATATTAATTTATCTTATTATTTATTTAAAAAATGATAACTATTTATATGAAAAAAAGAAATGAGTGGATATCAATTTTTTTTACAGATATACTCCCTTTGTTTTTTATATTCGACATCTTTAACTTTTGGATATAAGTTTAATCATTAAAAAAACTACGTAATTATTATTTATTTAGTGTGACTTTGTCATTACAGGTAATTTAAAAATATATAACTATTTTTTTATATTTATATAGAACTTTTAAATAGGATGAATGTTCAATCAACGATATCATAGATGAAAAATGGAGGGAGTATATGCATGCATAAATTATCATCACCGATTTACCGTGTCCAAGCGTGTCAACGTTGGTCAGAACGCGTTGCAACTTAATTGGAAGCGTCCGAAATTTACCGCGTCCGATCCAAGGCGTGTCAACATTGGTGCGAACCTTGAATCGGATCGACAGCTATATACTGACCGACCGAGAAAATTTCCGTATAACGCCAACAAGATGATGTTGGCGTGTGCAGTGTGCCGCCTAGATAGAACGATGATGAGATGAACTCAATCACGAGCCACGCGCGTACTCGATCCCTTTGTTTTAAAAAAGGATTAATTGGATACATGTCATTACAATTTACCTATTCAAAAAAATATCATTATAATTCATCTATTCGTAGCCGTGTCAATGAAATTTTACAAAATTAGAACTGTGTCACTGCCGTCACATTTTTCATCCATCTCTTTCATTTTTCGTCTTCTTTCTTCTTTCTCCCGTCTTTTTCCTTCTCCTCTTCTTTTTGCTTGGCGCGGCGAGTGCCAAGGTGGTTGCCATGGCCACCCACCCTCCGACCACGGCCCTAAGACTAGCCCGACCACCGGGAGCCCAGCACAGCTGCCATGTCGGCCTCGCGCGGGGCGAGGTACTTCGTGCTGGCGCACACGAACAACTCTAGGAGCGGCGGGATGGCGCCGAGCACACCGATGCCTGCGCGGTTCTCGTCCTCCACGGCGAGGCTGTATATGGCATTGGCGGCGTGGTCCAGCGCCTCCGGGTGGCCGCTGCGGAGCACTTCCACTAGCGGCGAGACCGCCCCAGACCCTGGACCTCACCTTCGGTTGATCAGAGCTACCGCCGTGTTGACCTGGACACCGGCATCCCTGGACAGCAGCATTGGGCGGAGCGTGGCGAGGAGCCGCGGTGTGCAGAGCTGCCTCCTCATCTCCTTATTCTCCGACGCCATCTTCCGCAGCAACACCATCACGGCCTCCTGCTCCGCGGGGCCGGCGCTGTCCGTCCCGAGCATGGCCATGATCCTCTCCTCCGTAGCCCTGCCCGCTTGCTCGCCTCCTGCTGCACGAAGTCGTCGTTGTATTGGCTCCTCGTCCAGACGGAGGAGGCCGACGACGGGGTCGGCGCCTGCGACCTCGGCTATTGCTGCAGCGGTGAGGGCATGAGATGGTGGACGACGTCGCACGTGGTGTCAGGGGAGAGAGGGGCAGGGTAGGGAAATGAGAGGTGGTCATAGTGGCAGCCATGTTCGAGCTCGTCGAGGGGAGATGCAGAGTGAAGAATACGGGAGAAAGAAGAAAGAAGACGGAAAAGGAAGAAGATGGATGAAAAACGTGATGGCAGTGGCATGATCCTAATTTTGTAAAATTTCAATGGTACGACTATGAATAGACTAATTGTAATGACGTTTTCTGAATAGGCAAATTTGCAATGGCATGGATCTAATTAACCCTAAAAGATATACTTTCTTCATCTTAAAATATAAAGGATTTTGATCAGATCTAACACATATCTTAGTACTATTAATATGGATATGAAGCACTGTCCTGATATCCGCCCTGAGAGCTGGGTCGGTTAAAATCTGTCCAGATTCGTAAAATTAAGATGCGTTATATATGACCAAAATATTTTATATTTTGAAATGAATCGAGAGAGTAAGATGCAATTTCTTTTTCAAAATATAGGAGAAATAAAAGACTCGTATACATATTTTTGACCGTAAATTTCTTTTACGGTGATATGTAGAAATCCTCCCCTCGTGGGATGGAAAATTCAACTCCATAGGTCCATATTAGTGGAGGAGGGGAGGGAGAGAGATTGGCAGCAACCAGCTGATTAGTGGCCAAACCAGCTAAGTAGCTAGCACGTATGGCCGGCCGCAGGTTGCCGTTTTCCGGCAGCAAGCTGCCATCCCCGGCCGGCTCAGACGACGGCGGCGGCGGCGACCCAAACGACTTGGCCGCGGCCAGCGTTCTTATGTTCGTACCGGTGGTGGTTGTGCTGCTGTGTTGGAGGGCGGCAAAGACCAGCCGGAACAAGGAGGAGTGCCGGCGGCTCGGGCCGCGCGTGGCGTTCCTCCGGCACCTGCGACAGCTGATGCCGGCGACGATGACGGCTACGGCGGCGGTGTCGGCGGACGTCAGGGCGGTGCTCGCCGGGCAGCTGGATGCGTGGCTCAAGGAGGCGGACAATATCCTCCTCGCCTGCACGAGCAGTCGCTGGCCTTGCCGGTTCGTCAGTTGCAACCGCCACTCCGGCCAGCTGGACGCCGTGAGAATGAACCTGGACGAGGCGTACGACCGCATCCTTCCCGTCGTCGCCCAGATCGACACTGCGCATCGCCTGCATCACTTGCTCGAGCTGCAGGTATATATACACTAGTATTTCACATTGTCAGAACTTGAGTTTTGAATAGATTCATACGCGAATTTACGTATGTTATTCATATTCATATATATATAGTATAATAGTACTACTTTTGTCCATAGATGCATTTTTAGAATATCTTATACTTGAAAATAAATTCACTTTTTAAGCCAAGTAACTGAGGAGTTATATACTATTTTTAGTTTTTAATAGATAACGCCGTTAATACATATTTGACCATTCATCTTATTAAAAAAATATATAGTTATTATTTATTTGGTTGTGATTTGGTTTATCATTGAAGATACTTTAAATGTGATTTACATTATTTTTGTATATTTTAAATAATAAATAAATTGAATAAGAAGAATGGTTAACCGAGTAAAAGTGAATGATATCATCTATTAAAAATCGAAGGGAGAATTAATTAATCAATACTAATTTTTTAGAAATTCGACTAAAACCAATATAATTCTAAACATCAAAATCAAAGAGGAGTATCTAATGAAACATCTGTCCCTGGCATTTCAGGTTATTGTGCAGGATGGGCATAAGTCAGCAACTACGTGCAACCGCTAGTTGTCCTTATATTTCTGACCTTTACTCAACAAGCTACAACTAATTATTAAAAAATTCGCTCAACGATGAGCACACATCAATAAATCCATAATAACACACACAAAAGACACAAAGCAAATCATAAACTAATGACCATCAACACTAGACAAAGGCTCGCGAAGTGAGCGTAGCTCAGCTGGTTAGGTTCGTTTTGACGGAATCAGCCTATCTGGGTTCAAGTTCCAGACTTGACAAGGGTACTCGTATTTATGACTAATTATTTTTTTAGTGGTAAGCGACGTAACCATCGACACTGAGGCGTCTGCGACGTACCCATCAACAGTGAAATGTCCGTGGTGACTTCGTGAACCTCTTTTAGAGGTGCTCATAAGAGATCTTAAGATGTCGGTCCTATCTTGTAGAGGTTCTCATAGGAGTAGGGTGTGCGTGTGTGTCTTTTAGAGGTGTTTATAGGAGTAAAGTGTGCGTGTATGCATTCATATATGTGAATGTGCATGCGTTGTAAACGTCTGCATTTATACCGTGTTTCTAAAAAAACATTAGATAAAGACCTCACAAACTAGTGCTTAGATTAGATAAAGACCTTACAAACTAGTGCTTATATAGATTCAGAGCGCTTATATTTTAAAACGAATGTAATATACACCTCATCTTTATATTTTAAAACAAATGTAATGTACTCTTCATCTTTAAAAAACCAATTTATATTAATGAATCTAGACATCATCCTAAAAAAATATCTTTTATTTTGACAGAGGGCGTATAGTTTTTTCAAGTTCAAACACATGCACCAAGTTCACGCTCACACACACCCACATATATAGCTTATACGTCCTAGCACATATACTGATTATATATTAATTTGATCACATCTATTATTCATCCTTACGTATAAGAACGTCAAAACAAGTTACTACTCCGTCTCAAAATATTACGACTGTATTTTTTTGTTTTATTAAAAACAAATCTAAAACAGAATATGACAGTAAATCTACATAAAAAGTTATTTAGATTCGTATTGCTATAATATATATCATGTCGTAGATTTGTTTTTTCATGAGCCAGGAAAGTACTAGTTAATTAATCAGAGCGAATGATCTTGTGAGTGGATAATGCGTAATTTGCAGGTCCGAAGAAATCGACATGTCCGAACGGCAGGCAGTGCCAGAAGCCACCACTGTCCAAAAGTAATTGATATGTACTACTAACTAAGTAGTTTCTACTGGATGAACACCGTTATTCAGTGTCTAAAATCACAGGGATACTCATACATGCATTTCGAGTGCATGTAGGAGTATATGTATGCCTGGACTGGACATTAAATTAATGTACAGTTACCGCATGATATCACAACAATCATCAGTGGTGTATTGTACACAATTGTATTATATTAATTCCGAGTGATCTGGACTCTGAAGCAGTACATTTTATTCTACTCCCACCTTGCTTGATATTATTTTATACACATGACAAATTTATGGTAGACGAATAAAATAGTTAAGAATGATCCAAAATAACATAAAGATAAAATTATCTGGTTCAAACTAAAAACATTGCTTAAATTAAGAATGATCAAAACAAAAACATTGATAATAAAAGATGTCCCGAAGTTAAATTTACTTTTTTTTATAATCTTATATTCACATTTAAGTAAGAGACATCTATATTATTTTTATTTAGAGACACATTATATTATAAATATAAATGCTCACAACGTGTGTGTACTCATCTCTACAAGCACCTCAAAGACTAAACCGGCGTAACTTGATTGACAGCCACCATGGGAGCATCACTGTTAAGGGGCATGTTGACTACCATTGAAAGAATCATTAGCCATAAATACAAGCACACGTGTTAAGTTTGAGTAGACTGATTCATCATAAAAAACCTAACCAATTGAGTACGCTCATTCCACTATATCATTTTAGACTATGTTCTTTAGCGTAAGTTCCCTACTCAATTCTTTCGTTTTTCATGCGCACGCTTTTCAAATTGCTAAACAGTATATTTTTTATAAAAAAATATTATAGAAAAATTGTTTTAAAAAATCATATTAATTTATTTTTAAGTTTTTATAGCTAATACTTAATTAATCATGTGTTAATTTATTGTTTCGTTTTACGTGTTGAGAGAAGAGGTTAACAACCTCTCTAAAAAAGAACACAACTACTCCTCATTTGGGTACTGTTTTTATTATTTAGTGAAGGAAGTAGAGGTGACGCTTCGCGAAACTTATAATATCTGACATAAACCATCATTAGTGGTGTTCTTATGTAACTTTAACAATAACAACGCACTTCTATCTTTTAAAAAACCAACTAATGGTGTCGAGATTATAAAGCCAAAGTATTTTTTCTCAATGGGCGGATGGTGTATATAGGGAAACTGTTAGGGTTTTATCTCTATTTTTTATAGAGTTGGAGTTCAATAAAATAATTTCAGCTTACCTAAAAAAGAACACGTCGGAGTGATTTGAAAAAATAAATTAGAAGAGTAGAGCATGTTGGGGCCTCTACCCTTTGAAACTTTGTTTCTAAAGTAACAATGTACTCCTACCGTTTTAAAATAAATTAATTTAGATTGGGATGAAACATAACTTATAACAAAAAAAAATCTGGACGTATAGTTTATTTTGGGTCGAAGAGAATATTTAGGAGTTGGAATGGCCCATCAGTTGTCGTAAAAAATAAAATAAATTTCACTTGACCTCAAGTATTATGGTCTAAATTACACGGAATCTTAGAGGTTTTGGCACGTGACACATAACCCTAAGCATTATGACCATAAAGTTTCACAAATCACACTATCGATCATTTTGATTTTGGTCTATCACACTTTTGAGTTATATAATTATATTTTAAATGTATGAGTTATTTATCCGTTATATAAATGTTACATCCATATAAATAATTTTTTTAAAAAAATTTGATATAGAAGTATATCATATCAATTTGGTTAACGACGTGATTTTATGAAACTTTAGGATCATAAAACCTGAAATTATATGTCACGTGTTAAAATCATTGTGGTTTTGTATAAGTTGGATAATAGATGGTGTTTTATGGAAGTTCCTAAAAAAAATATTTTGGCGGGCCGATGAAATCCTTTTTCGCGTGCACACCGTGCGCGACATCGATCGAGCCATCGCCCCGTCGACCTAGCCCTAGCCCGTAGCTACCTAGGTCGCCGCGCGCCCACGCCGCCGGCGAGCCGCACGCCGCCATCGGTGACGTCCACTCACACTCAGCCCTGTAATCTAGACTCCCAAGAGGCCGCGTTCCGCTCGGCTCAACCAGCCGCGCCCGCGCGGCGGGCGTCCAATCTCCGGCGTCCTCCAGGCGGCGATTCGCATTGGTTGGTATATCCGCTTCCCATCCAATCCACCCTCAATACTCCTCCTTTTTGAACAAGGAGTACAAAATTGCTTAATTCTCACGAAATTTTCCTTCCTTGAAGATATATAGAGGTTGAGGGGATCAATATATTTACTCAGATGGGAAAGAGAAAGAGGAGAAGAGCTCTTCATTTGAGCGACTTACCCACGGTATGCAATTGCAAATATCAGATTCTAATAATTCAGTAATGAGATTGTGTTTGTTGTCCACCACCACCACCACCACCAGGCCACCACATTTTTTTAGATATAACTATGCTCGGTGCCATTTACACAACCTCGTGCTGAAATATCTGATACACTTTGTTGCACATGGATAGAAAACAAATCTAAAGTAAGTAATTAGATCAGCAACAAGCAACATATCAATGATAAAAAGGAATATACTGTACTTATAATGACGATTTTAGTGAGTATCGCTGAGATCAATGTTTCTGATTCTGGTTCTTCCATATAAAAACTTGGAGCTCTAGAAACCACAGAACTTTCGGAATCCATTCGTTCACTAGTGATTTCAGGGTTGACAACAAGCAGGCGATCGAACACAAGAATCAAATATTTGGAAGAAAATATAATCTGTAACCACAAAACCTTTTTTCTCTGCTACAGGATATTTTGGGTGACATTATATCGCAATTGCCAATAAAAGAGGCTGCCAGGATGAGCGTATTATCAAAGCAGTGGAAACCTGTTTGGTGTTCCCGCAGAAACTTGGTGTTCTCTTTCAAATCAATGATGCCAAGGTCATATAACTCCAGACCTTATGCTTCCAGAAAGCTTGATCAAGATTTCATTGATAGAGTTGAAGCAGTCTTGAAGCAACACTCTGGTGCAGGAGTTGACACAATGGAAGTTGAGTATGTACCATTGAGCAATCAAAATGCAGGTTACATCGATAGATGGTTGAGCTTTGCTATTGCAGCAAAGACAAAGCAGCATATATTCGATTTCACGCCTTTTCATGGTACAGATGAACCATACAAGTTCCCTCTTGAGATTTTCTCTGCTAGTAATAGCTCTCATTTGCAATATGTGAAACTTGGTGGTGTTTCTCTGAAGCAGCCTGAAAGCTTCGTTGGTGTTTTGAATATCAAGAAGCTCGAGTTAAAAGGTGTGGATATTACCGATGAGGAACTTCAGCTCTTGTTGCCAAAATGCCATGTTTTGGAGTTTCTTGGAGTGTCTTCATGTGGAAGGCTTACAAGCATACAGACATCTCATCCTTCAAGCCACCTGAAGCATTTGCAAGTCAGTCAGTGCCCCTCTGTTCATGAGATTAAGCTAAGTTTGAACCTAAAAACACTTGAGTATCAGGGTTGGTTGGTACCATTAGCGCCTCGTGGAACTTTGACAGGTTTATGCATAGATTCACCAGATGTTTCATCCGCTCTTGCGTATATTTTCAATGGGTTGCCCAGTACTCTGCCTCATCTTGAGACACTGACTCTAAAATATGATGAATTTGATTGAGCTACACACACACACACACACCCTTTTTCTCAGCATTTATGCGCAGCCCAAGTTTAGTTTGATTGAACTCAATTTTTTTCATCTCCTTTTTGTTTGTGCTAGAGAGCTTCTTTACCAGACAAACCTACCAAATTTATTTATCTAAGGCATCTGAGACTGGAATTAATTTTTCCCTCTAAAAATAAGGCAGATGTCCTTGACTTCGCCTGCCTCCTGGAGGCAGCTCCTTTCTTGGAGAATTTGGAACTTCATGTAAGTTTGTCATTTCAAGTGTTATCATTACGAATAAATCCGTCCAGTAGTCTGGATACAGTATTTCTCTTTTTAGCTATTGAGACAATGTTTATAATTTACTTCCTTTGTCATAAATATTTAACGTTTAGGAGAAGATTCGTCAAACTTTAAAACTCCCGACCATCAATTTTTATATTAGAAAAAGTTTATAAAATCTAACAAGTTTATGTGACACTACTTTTCGATAGATGGAATTTTTGTTTTTAAACTAGGCATTTGAGAAATTATTGATATATGGAATTTTAAAAGATTGATTAAATCTTGTCGTAATTAAAGATATTACCCAAGGGAGTAGTATCATGTTACACCACTCATATAGAGAGGACTCACTATGACACATATTTTCGTCAATTCGACATATGTGGATGGAAATGTGGATAATATCCTACGACTGTTTTTGCTATCGTAAGAACTTCGGAGCCTCCCTTCTCACCCTCACCCCCATCTCAAACTGGTGAATGTCACTGGTTTTTATGGTTTGAAAGATCAACTGGAGCTGCTGCTTCATATTCTCAGGAATTCAACCGTGCTCAAGACAATGAGGACAGAACCAAAGCCGATGGCAGCTGCTATACTTGCTGACCTGACCTCATCAGATGCATTGGCTTCTGCAGATGGTTACAAAGTTGCTAAGAAATATCTTCGCAAGGAAGAGCACCGTGGTGTTGTCCACATTGCAAGAGTTTCGGCGCAGGGATGTTGTGAATGCTCCATTGTACCATCTAATCGATCCACAACGGCTTCAGGCAGGAATCATGCCTGAAAGCTAAATAAATAAGCTTTGGTTATTTGATGGAGCTGACAAGATCTACGCCTCGTGTTTTAGTGATTTGATTTAGTTGATATTGTTACTGATAACAATTCATATTATGACATGAAGTATAACAATTTGTCCCCCGTGATGCATCAATTTTTTTTAAGTTTTTTGTGGACAAAATCAGTGGTCAAACATGGGGAAAAGGAGAAGAAGATAATGGTCCATGAACACTGCATTTTCTTTTTGGAATTCCTCGTTATCAAAAAACGCTGAACATCATCAACAACAAAACAAAACAAATAAAAATAATAGAAAGTTTAATTGCTATATATCGGTGTTTGATCTTCGGTGACAGTAATATAAACAAATTTCCAGTCTTTATATAGTCGAATGGCAGAGGGAAAGAGTGAGAATTTCAAACAACAACTGAATGGTATAATGGTGGAATGAAAGAGACCAAAGATTCTCTTGAGCGACTTACACACGGTATGGGATCTCAAACTGGAATCTTTTGGGTCGTGCCTGTTAGCATGTTGGGCCTAGGCTTGTCTCTTGGGTTGGAATTTTTCTTATTGGGCTGAATATATAAATCGGCTCAAGGTCCTTAGCACAAGTTGTATAACATAGGCCCTAGCTGGAGAGTACAGTAGTACTCTCTCCGTTTTATATTAAAACATGATTTGATTTTTTTCAGTCAAATTTTATTAAGTTTGTATAAATTTATAGAAAAAATATAGCAACATTTTTAACATAAAATAAACATACTATCAAAATATATTTAATGTTAAATTTAACAAAATAATTTGTTGTTGTGATGTTGCTAAATTTTTTTATAAACTTAGTCAAATCTAAAAAAATTTAACTAAAAAAATCAAACTATCTTATAATATGAAACTAAAGTGGCAATGGACCGGGTCAGCGTGGAAAGAATAAAACCACGCCCGACCCAATACCTTAGGAATGGTGAGCATAATAAGGGCATAACAACCAAGTAGGTACCTCAAAATATGAGTAATATCTTTATATAGATAATTAAGCAAAAAAAAACACAGTCAAGTGATCGACAAGTTGGAAAATTATCACCAACCGAGCAACAGAAATTATCATCAACAAGCTACCATATATATAATTGATTACCAACCGTTCACCAACATAGCAATACAAATTACCACCAACAAGTTAGCATAGGTGAATAGGTGATGGAGCCAAACCAACTAGCTAGAAACACATAAATCTGGTTGGGTTAGGGTTACCCATGGACACACAACTAAACCACTAGTTTTCTTCCTTTCTTTTTCTATGAGATGTATATAGCGAGATTTCAGTGATATCTTATTCAGTTTTAAAATGTGCAGGGTGTTAGCCATGAATCATGATGCATATCAGTGCCCAGGCGATTGATTAAACGATGGGGAATACGAATACGCCTCGATCGCACTCATTGTTCAGACCAAAATCATGTCATTCATCCAACAGAAACGCGTGAACACCAACCAACCAATAAAGTTTTTCTTTTGACAGGATAGAATACAATATGACATGTTTTTTTTGTTAATTAGAATAGTATTGCTGCTGAATTATATGGCGTCATCTTATGGCTAATCGATATGGTCCAAAACTAAGACGCATATACCTGGAAGGAACTGAACTAGCTGCAAGATCTGTTCATCAATCAACATCTTGGCTCGGTAAGGTTGATTGGTAGTTCACAAATGCACATCGGACGTGTATATCATCCCCGTATGAAAATGACAACATTTTGGCATTACCTTTAGCACCTAAGGAATCACCAAAGCCTTTGTTGTTACTCTAGCCTTTTACTACCTGTAATAATCATCGAGGTGTTAAAACTGTAACCGCTTGTTAGCATCGATGAAAATTACATTGCCATTTATTGCAAATAACTTGATGATAAATTTCATGGAACACCATATCGGTCTCCATAATCAGCATCGACTAACCCTTAATTTCGCCGTCTCCATTCCCTCCACCAATAAGCACAGTGACCTAACTCGGCCATCTTGCTAGAGAAGGCGACCTTTGCCACTTATTCACCGTTACATTTCCATCATCCCTTCGTTGTAGACGAGTTAATTTGTCCCTTGTCTTGGCTTACTTTTCCCCCTCAAATCAAATGGCAAATAAATCAGTTAAAGCAGAACTGTGTTTACTGGTGTGTTATAGTAGAAAATGAGCATGGCCAAAAGTGATTAATGGTCCTCCAAACATCAAACGTACACCAATGCATCTTGTGCTGACGTATTGTACAAAAGTTAGTAGCATACCGCAGCGTGTGCAGAACTGCAGATGGGAATGCATGGTCAAATGCCAATACGCCATCAACCACAACGGATGAAAAGCAAGGTCAAATGCCTCAAAAAGCACAGCTTAAAAGTAAAAAAAGAGAGAGAGAGAGAGAGAGCACACGACAGCAAATTCGCCCCAAAAAAGTTTTCGCGCGCCGCCACAAGTCCACAACACAAACCCGCGCCACCACGCAAACCAAAACTTGACCCAACCAACCATGTTTTTTAGAAGTAGTTTTTTTCACCAAAAAAGGGCGTACCAAAAACGTGTCGCGAACCTGCACACCGACACACCCTCCCCCCGGGCCCCACCTGCCAGCCTGTACCCACCTCCCCTCGCGTCCCCTTCACTTTATACACAATCGCATCCATGATCCATCTCCATCGTCTCCATCTCTCTCCTCGAGTAAACGAAACCCCACCTCCATTTTTACTCCTCTCCCACGTCCCACGAGGCAGACCGGCAGAAGCACAAACCCAAATCCCATCCACCAACCGCCGTCGCCGCAGCGGCAGGCAGCCATGGGCGCCACCGCCCTGCTGCTCCTCCTCCTCGCCGCGGCCGCCACCGCGGAGCCGCTGGACCAGCCCGCATTGCCCGCCAACAACAGCAGCGGCGGCGGTGCGGCGAGCACGGGGGTGAACTCGAACTCGGTGCTGGTGGCGCTGCTGGACTCGCACTACACGGAGCTGGCTGAGCTGGTGGAGAAGGCGCTGCTGCTCCAGACGCTGGAGGACGCCGTCGGGAAGGGGAACGTCACCATCTTCGCGCCACGGAACGAGGCGCTCGAGCGCGACCTCGACCCGGAGTTCCGCCGCTTCCTCCTCGAGCCCCGCAACCTCCGCTCGCTGCAGCAGCTTCTCCTCTTCCACGTCCTCCCCGCCCGCCTCCTGCACGCCTCCTCCGCCTCCTTCCCCTCCTCCCACCCCACCCTCTCCGGCGAGCACGTCGACCTCTCCGGTGAGCCGATGCGGGTGGGCGCCGCGGCCGTCACGCGCCCCGACGCGGTGGTGCGCCCCGACGGCGTCATCCACGGCATCGAGCGCCTGCTGGTCCCGCGCTCCGTGCAGGAGGATTTCAACCGCCGCCGCAGCCTCGCCGCCATCTCGGCGGTGCTCCCGACGGGGGCGCCCGAGGTGGATCCCAGGACGCACCGTCTCAAGAAGCCCGCGCCGCCCGTCCCGCCCGGCGCGCCGCCGGTGCTGCCGATCTGGGACGCGATGGCGCCGGGTCCATCCATCGCGCCGGCGCCGGCGCCGGGGCCCGGGTCCGGGAAGCACCACTTCGACGGGCACAGCCAGGTGAAGGACTTCATCCAGACGCTCCTCCTCTACGGCGGCTACAACGAGCTCGCTGACATCCTCGTCAACCTCACCTCGCTCGCCACCGAGATGGGCCGCCTCGTGTCCGAGGGCTACGTGCTCACCGTGCTAGCGCCCAACGACGAGGCCATGACGCGGCTCACCACCGACCAGCTCAGCGAGCCCGGATCGCCGGAGAACATCCTGTACTACCACATGATCCCGGAGTACCAGACAGAGGAGAGCATGTACAACGCGGTGCGCCGCTTCGGCAAGGTGAGGTACGACACGCTGCGGCTGCCGCACAAGGTGACGGCGAGGGAGGCCGACGGGTCGGTCAAGTTCGGCCATGGCGAGGGCTCCGCCTACCTGTTCGACCCGGACATCTACACCGACGGGAGGATCTCCGTGCAGGGCATCGATGCCGTGCTCTTCCCTCCCAAGGACACAGCCACCGGCGGCGAAGGATCCGGCGAAGGCTCGTCGGGCGCCGCCCCCGCCAGGAAGGCCCCCGCCGTCACCGCCCACTCCAAGTCCAAGCTCCGACGAGGTCAGTAAAAATAGCACTCACAATCCTCTAATCACACAATGCTGGTTAATTAATTAGTTCTATATGCGGTAAATCTAGAGGTTTAGAGCTAAGTGGGTAAAATAGCGCGGTAAAAACGAAGGTGAGTGTCGGTGCGGGGTGTTTTTACTGTTGGAGGTAGTGGGTCGCTGTCGCGGGCAGTTTTGGTCACCGCAATTTGCCGGGAATCGAAGCAAAGACGCATCCAGCTAGCCACGCATCTCACCAACATTTTTTGGTGTTAATTACTTTAGTATAGCAAAGTAGTACTCACTCTTTAATTATAATAAACATTACACTTAATCACTTAATCATGCCCCCGCCTCCATCTTAATCAAGGCATTAAGCTCAGCTTAGCTGTGTCATGTTGAAGTCTTTAGGACAGTCAGCTAGTGTGGGGCCCACCGCACAGCGACCATAAATTGGCGGCACGTTATTCCGTTGGGTGGGGCCGGGAGAGAGCGTGGCACGGCGAGGTAAATAAACGCAAGCGAGGCGCCGTGGTTAATTTTGTTGGAGGAAACCGCGTGAATCCGTACGCGGCGGGGGAGACAGCGAGGGCTGAGCTGTCGTTTGACACCGACGGCGCGACCCAACTGAGCTGGATGCCTTAGGTGGGACCCAGATGTCAGTGTGACGGTCCGTGCGTTGGTCATTCATGCCTTCATGGTGCCCTCGTGACTCGGGAGTGGGGTTGTTACGCTCGCTGACTCGTGGGCCCGGCTGGTGTCGCTTTGTTGTCTTGCTGGGCCCCGCTTGTCTGTGTCTGGGAGGGCTGTACCTACCTGTCTTTTCCTCGCTTCCTCTGTCTCCCACGGTCGCTGGATACGCAGCTAGACACCTTTGTTTTATCCGATTAACTATTACTCTTTCCTCCCAAATTATAGTACGTACTTTTTTTTTTAAAAAAATCAAACCTGATAACTTTTGACTAATGATCATACTAACCATATTTATGTTAAGTACTATGCATATTATATCACTAGATTCATATTTTGAATTATTTTCATATGATGCTAATTTTATACTATTCGTTAGAAATATAACATGGAATAAATTAATGGTCAAAGTATGTTATTGAGAACCGTGTAAAAATATATAGGTCTTATAATTTAGAACGAATAGAGTTTGCAATATCTGAATTTTGACATACGAGTACTAGCTATTACTACTATGCAATCGTGGTCTGAATTGTGTTATGGGATGTAGAGATGCTTGCTACCTGTACCATAATATTTTAGGAGTATTCTGGAATAGCCAAATGTGATGTCCACTGTAAGCAAAGATTATTGGCATCAGGGGGTGATGTTACTGAGTACCTATACTGTGATGAAGGAACTAATTTGACACCGACACAACAATATATACTCACCACTGATTCTGCAACTAGTAATTAGTAGTATTATTGATTGAAATACTATTGCCGTCATATACTATCTCCATTGCTTCACGGGGTTGTTAATTATTTCTTCCAGATCTCCTGAAAATCATTTTGCTTCATGTTGCAGGGAAGTTGTTGGAAGGGGCATGCCAAGTGATGGGCTTCCTAGGCCGGAGATCGCGATTCGCGAGCTGCCAATAGACGATGACAATGGCTTGATGGACAAATATGTATATCTGCCACTGCTTTTTGCCCCGACTCATGACGCTGAAACATGAACCGAAATTGAAGACTACAGATGATGGCTGGATGAATGGACGGACAAGACTATGATGGTTTTTTAGCTTAATTAAGATTTAAGAGGAAATAAGGTGTCATGAGGACGAGTTGAGACAGATGGCAGACCATCTGGTTGGTTGTTGGAGGTGGAAGGGAGAAAAAGGGGTGGAAATTTGTTTATAGTACTGGTCAGTGAAGATCAAACACCGATGTATAGCAATTAAACTTTCTATTTTTTTATTTGTTTTATCTTGATGATGTTCAGTGCTTTTTGATAACGAGGAATTCCAAAAACAAAAAATGCAGTGTTCATGGACCATTATCTTCGTCTCCTTTTCCCCATGTTTGACCACTGATTTTGTCCACAAAAAAATGATGCATCACTGGTGACAAAATTTGTATACTTCATATCATAATATGAACTGTTATAAGTAACAATATCAAGTAAATCAAATCATAAAACACGAGGCATAGATCTTGTCAGCTCCATCAAATAACCTAAGGTTATTTGTTTAGGTTTCAGGCATGATTCCTGGCTGAAGCCGTTGGGGATCGATTAGATGGTATAATGGAGCATTCACAACATCCCTTCGACGAACTCTCACAATGTGGACAACACCACGGTGATCTTCCTTACGAATATATTTCTTGGCAACTTTGTAACCATCTACAGAAGCCAATGTATCTACTGAGGTCAGATCAACAAGTCTAGCAGCTACCATCGGCTTTGGTTCTATCCTCATTGTCTTGAGCACGGTTGAATTCCTGAGAATATGAAGCAGCAGCTCCAGTTGATCTTTCAAACCAAAAAAACCAGTGACATTCACCAGTTTGAGATGGGGGTGAGGGTGAGAAGGGAGGCTCCGAAGTTCGCCATGACGCTTACGGTAGCGAAGACGATCGTAGGATAACCACATTTCCATCCACATCTAAAAAAAAATTGATGGTCAGAACTTATAAAGTTTAACCGAATCTTGTCCTAAACGTTAAATATTTATAACCGAAGGAAGTAAATTAGAAGCATTGTCTCAAAAGCTAAAAAAGAGAAATACTGTATATGGATTTATTTGTAATGATAGCACTTGAAATGACAAACTTACATGAAGTTCCAAATTCTCCAAGAAAGGAGCTGCCTCCAGGAGGCAGGCGGAGTCAAGGACATCTGCCTTCATTTTATAGGGAAAAAATAATTCCAATCTCAGATGCCTTAGATAAATAAATTTGGTAGTTTTGACTGGTAAAGCAGCTCTCTAGCACAAACAAATGAAAACATCGAGTTCAATCAAACTAAACTTAGGCTGCACATAAATGTACAGGAGAAAAGGTGTGTGTGTAGCTCAAACCTCACGTTCTTTACATCTCAGAGTAAGTGTCTCAAGATAAGGCAGAGTACTGGGCAATCCGTTGAAGATATACGCAAGAGCAGAGGAAACATCTGGTGAATCTATGCATAAACCTGTCAAAGTTCCTGGAGGCGCTAATGGCACCAATGAACCCTGATATTCAAGTGTTTTTAGGCTCAAACTTAGCTTAATCTCATGAAGAGAGGAGCACCGACTGACTTGCAAATGCTTCAGCTGGCTTGAATGATGAGATGTCTGTATGCTTGTAAGCTTCCTACATGAAGACACTCCAAGGAACTCTAAAACATGGCATTTTGGCAACAAGAGCTGAAGTTCTTCATCAGTAATATCGACGTATTTTAACTCGAGTTCCTTGATATTCAGAAAACCATTGAAGCTTTCAGGCTGCTTTAGAGAAACACCAGCAAGTTTCACAGATTGCAAATGAGAGCTATTAGTAGCAGAGAAAATCTCAAAAGGGAACTTGTATGGTTCATCTGCAGCATGAAAAGGTGTGAAATCGAATATAAGCTGCTTTGTCTTTGCTGCAATAGCAAAGCGCAACCATCTATCGATGTAACCTGCATTTTGATTGCTCAATTGTACATACTCAACTTCCATTGTGTCAACCCCTGCACCAAGGTGTTGCTTCAAGACTGCTTCAACTCTATCAATGAAATCCTGATCAGGCTTTCTGGAAGCATAATTTCTGGAGTTATACGACCTTGGCATCATTGATTTGAAAGAGAACACCAAGTTTCTTCGTGAACACCAAACATGTTTCCACTGCTTTGATAATACAGTCGTCCTGGCAGCCTCTTTTATCGGCAATTGCGATATAATGCCACTCAAAATATCCTGTAGCAGAGAAAAAAGGTTTTGTGGTTACAGATTATATTCAGCGCCAACCTGTAGTTTAATAGGGCATATCATATTCAGGATGGTGAGTGAATCTAAATATTTGATTCTTGTGTTCCATCACCTGCTTGCTTTCACCCTGAAACCGCTAGTGAACAAATGGATTCCAAAAGTTGTGTGGTTTCTAGAGCTCCAAGTTTTTATATGGAAGAACCAGAAACATAAACATTGATCTCAGAGATACTCATTATAATCACATTTATAAATTAAGTATATTCCCTTTTTATCATCGATAAGTTGCCTGTTGCTGATCTAATTACTTACTTTAGATTTTTCCTATCCATGTGCAACAAAGTGCATCAGATATTTCAGCACGAGGTTGTGTAAATGAACCGAGCATAGTTACATCTAAAAAAATGGTAGTACTGTTTAGTCACTATGCAAAACTGCAAATCAATACTATGTTAGTATTCCACTAAATTATAGGAACATAATTTAGTATGGTAGGAACTTCTATTTGACGATTATCTCCCTTCCTTTGATCATCTCAATCCACACATGGGACTTAATGTGGAGGACAACACAAGACAAGACAATCTCATTACTGGATTATTAATTGTTATTATTATCTGATATTATATTGCATATATATACATACATACATACATACCGTGGGTAAGTCGCTCAACTGAAGAGCTCTTCTGTTTCCTTTGACGACTGCTCCCCCTCCTCTCTTTCTCTTTCCCATCTGAGTATATATATTAAATATATATTGATCCCTCAAACTCTATCCGCAAGGAAAGGAAAATTTCCATGAGAATGAATTAATCATCTCTAAACTCAGTATAGTAATGTCGTTGCGGGTGGATGGCAATTGGCAATCAGATATACCAACCAATGCAAGAAAGCGACTGGAGGCCGGCCGGCCCGAACGTGCGCTTCAATTCTCTTGGGAATCTAGCTAGACTCTAGACTACAGGGCCGAGTAGTGGACGGCGGCGCGACGGCGATGTGCGCGCTGCTATGGCGGTTCGCCGGCGGCGAGGTAGCTACGGGCTAGGGCTAGGGCTAGGGCGGGGACATGGGGGATTTGGTGAGGGAGAGGAGGAGCAAAGTAATCCGATCCGATCCATGTCGCGCACGGTGTGTTTTCTACGACAAACGGATATTGGGAAACTCGATTTTTATGTTGTTGTTATATACTCTATTTTTTAGGGAATAAGTAGTTGTTATTTGTTTTTTGCGATTATACGGCATGCGCAAACACACATACATCACTACACACGCAATATCACACTCACACCCCGCATATGTGTCTCCTAACACGCTTCAAAAGACGAAACGAGCGACACATACCTAATCTCACTTAAATTCTATTGAAAGTCCATTTGTATGTATGTAATATTTATGGACACAAGAATTTGAGTCCTGATGGATAAAGTCGTGCACCTATAACTTCACCACCATATCATTAGTGCTTCTCCAGTTGTTACTTTATTAGTTTCATATTACAAGTCGTTTAACTTTTTTTAATTAAACTTTTTAAAGCTTGATCGATTTTATAACAAAATATAGTAATATTTTTAATATAAAATAAACATTGTATCAAAATATATTCAATGTTAAATTTAATGAAACTAGTTTGGTGACATGGATGTCGTTAATTTTTTTATAAACTTGATCAAACCTAAAGAATTTTAACTTAAAAAAATCAAATAAATATTATAACGGAGGAAGTATTTGTCAAGTTTACATGAAGACACAATCAACTAACACCTTATGTTAGATATCGTAAGTTTCATGAAGCGTCACCTCCACTGATGTTAGATTTCCACAAATACGTTTTTAGAGTAGGGCCCACCAAACATATTTAATTATATTTTATTATTCTCTGTACTAGCGAAGGACATAATAGTAAAATATTATTTGGGCTTAATCTGCTTAAGCTAGCCCCGTCCGAACCTGTGACGAATGAAGATTAAGTACAGCACACAACGAGAAATTCATTAGCTTATAATTAATTAAGTTTAATTATTTCAAATTAAAAAAATTAATTTATCTGATATTTTTTAAAAAAATATATGGAAAGTTTCTTTTATAAAACTTACTGTTTAGCAATTTAAAAAATTGTTAACTGAAATTGAGGTAAAAATTTTTATATTAACAAGAAACAAACGGCGCCTAGTGAGAAGCTGGACATCTACTTCATTGCCCGATCTAATGATTCTGCTCTTCTCGAAAGTACATGTTTCTGACAAAGCCATGCAACACAAATACTCCAGTCACGAAAACAAGAAGATACAAAAATATTCAGATATTTAAGATGGCGCTATCACTGGAACGTATTTTGGTTTCGGATTATCGTCGGATGATCAGAGACTGTTTGATAGAGGTTCAGGTCAAACGGGGCTCAAGTCTTCATTATTGGTGAAAGGAACATAGAACCCCTACAAAATCCCTATTAAATTTTTTCAGACCTCTGTTATTTTTTCTAGCAGGTGAAAGTAGCGTTATAGCTTTGTTTAGTTTTTTCAGACCTCTGCTATTTTTTTATGGATCCGTCAATACTGCGACGTTATACCCATGCGTGCTTGCAGAAATATTGCCTGCAGAGATGTAAATAAGCAGATAATTGTAGCATCATCCAATGGAAGATCAAATGTACTAAGATGATAATTTTTGAGAAGGAGAATGGCATACAACATTATATCATTATATGGTCTGATCGATCGGGAGCTCATCAATGATCCCTGAAATGCTGAATGCTGACAGTGAAGCTTGCAACATCTGAGGATTCACCTTACTTTAAAAAATAGGTTACGGCATTCAGCATTTCAGCAAGTTCAGGACTGGGAGATTCTGAACCGCGAACCGTTCACCTTATCAATGATCCCGAAATGCTGAAAATGCTGACAGTGAAGCTTGCACGGTTCAGGAACTGGAGATTCTGATAACATAACTCCCAACATCTGAGCATTCACCTTACTTCAAAAAAATAGGTTATGGCAGGACTTAAGAAACACTTTTAATTAATTATTACTGTTTTCCCAAACTTGGTTTTTGCACAGTGATTCCTTGTACATGGAACTAACTAATATCTTATATCTCAATCATTCTGGAATTTCCAGAAAATGCCATTGACTACTATAATGAGAACGTGAAAATTTTTGCAAAGAATATAGAACATATCTATCAGTTGTGAACTACTGTACTCTATGACTATGCTTCTTGTAATGCTAGCAGCATGTTGTATTAATATTGATGCCAGCTGTTTGGTAATGAACAAAAAGCAGAGAAACACATGGTGTTGTCGCAACAAAATTCTCATCAGACCTATGTATAAATCAACATGGCTATGAAAATTCAATGGAGACTACTTATGAGTTATGAAACTTTACCATGAAAATGGAAGAAAATAGGAGATCATTTATCAAATGAAGTGATGGTATCAAGAACAGTACACCCTGATGGACAAAAAAAAAGACTTCTCTCAAGATTGCAGCAGGACGTTATGTGAAATTTACAAAAAAGAAAATAGTAACATAAAGCCTCTATCTCTGCATAAAAAATATTCGCAGACTGATCTTTTATAAAAAAACTAATCTTATCTTTCAAAAGGATAGGGAGCTGTGATACTCCATTGTGAGAAATTAAGATAAGAAAAGGAGAAATTAAGATAAGAAAGGAACTTAAAGTCAGCCCCATAAAGAGCTGCATATATTTTGTCAAGGTAAGAATACCCATGGACCCATACAAGTAAAGACAGGGCAGAATAAAACAGAAAGAAAGCCAAAAAAAAAACATTGTAGAATACAGCATATCAATGTTTTGTCATGATATTCTAACCAAAAGTTATTCCCCATTAAATAACTAAGAACCTTATTATGTTCCCCCAGAATGGTAGCATTGGTAGGCAAAAACTAACAGAACACCTAATAACCACAAGCGGGAAATGGTCTGAAAAAACTCCACAGCCCTGCCTTTGCACTTCAATGCACCAACAAATAAGAGGAACTGACTTACGTTCTATATATCAGAAATTCAGAACAGGAAGTTCCAATTTTTCACAACATGTTGAAAAAAAACAAAGAACACAGAAAATTGAACTAACGAATCATTCGGCAAACTAATGCAAACCATCATTTCAACAATTCGTAATCCTGGAGCCAACCACTTGTAAGATGCACATGTCAAATCATCGATCTGAGAATATCACCGCACAGATTGACAGATCCCAAAGTCACCGGAAAGGCGCAACCAAGCCAAGAGCAATCTGCAATAGTGACTATGGAGATGTTCTAAAACTGAAAAAAGCACTCAAGCTAGAGAGATTTGGTTTTCACTTGAGTCGAGCTGCAAGAAGCGCGTCGTCTACGGAGGGAGACTTGTTACCATGGTAGGCGAACATCATGTCCAGCTTGCAGGAGAGAAGTATCTTGGTGGTGTTAGCACAAGGAGGAGAACTTTTCTTGCTGGAGTCAGTCAGTGTAGAGTGCAGGACGAAGGCGAGAGCGTCGCCGGAGTCAGCCAGTAGAAAGCAAGCAAACTTGTTTTGACGGAGTTAGCAGCAGCAAACCGGATTGTTCTGGAATCGGCGAGTCGGCCGGCGAGGGTTAGCAGCGAGCGAACTTGTCGATCGAGTCAGCGCGACACATCTTGCCCAAGTTAGAGAAGAGAGGAAGAGGAAGGCTTCAGGGTCAGTAGGCAAAGTCGTAATCTGCACATGCATATGCCATCAAAATCTGCAGCAACACATCAGGGGGAAGAACAGAGATGGGATTCACGTAATACCAGTGTAACCGCATCCGAGATGGGTTGGGGTCTCCAGGCAGTGAGTGCGGAAAGCTTCCTTGGATTCAGTCAGCGCAGCAAGGAAGCCTTCCTGCGCCGATTTCTTCTGCTGGAGAAGACGCAGGTTCATATTCCAGTACTCCATCTGGGACAGAGCATCCAGCTTCCTGCTCTGCCTCCTCACATTCTTCGACAGTTTGCGGGCTGGTGCGGCGGCGACCTCGCCCTCAGGAAGATCAACGCCACTCTGTTCAAAGTAACCAGATCAAAATTAGTGATGAACAGCAATTCGACTCTCCAGAAATTAATTCCATCAATGCACACTCAGGGGAACATCATGACCAAATCGGGAACAAATTCCCCAATAAACATCAGATCAGCACAGAATTGGCCAGGAGCACGAAATCAACCTGGAATCGGCGCTAAAACTAGCACTATCGCACATAATCGGTATCAACTGGAGCCACAGTTTACCTGATAAACGAAACAAACTCAATAAATTAAATCGTACGAAATCCCGACGATTTTTTTTTTTTTGCAAAAACGGTGGCGTTCACCCTCGCCCTCAGGAAGATCAACGCCACTCTGTTCAAAGTAATCAAATCAAAATTAGTGAACAGCAATTCCATCCAGGCACACTCAGGGGAACGACTGATCAGCTGATCTCCCGCACCAAATCTAACATCAAATCGGTGGAACTCCACTAATTAACATCAGATCAGCACAGAATTCGCCAGGATCTCGATCTCACTACCGAACGAAATCAACCTGGAAAACGGCGCTAAAACTGCCACTATCGCACATAATCGGTATCAATTTGGAGCCACAGTTTACCTGATGAACGAAACAAACTCGACAAATCAAATCGCACACAAGGATGGCAAACCCCAGCGAAATCCCGACGATTTTTTTTTTGCAAAAACGGTAGCGCTAACCCTATCTGCACATCAACCCGACACAAATAAATTGGCGTTAGATTCAGAACTCGCCTGGTAAATCACTTGCTCGAAGGGGAGGGAGCGGTGGTTGATGGAAGGGCCGACCCGGACTGCGTCCGCTCCAAGCTCCAGCTTCGCCTGCACCTCCAGAATCTTCCGCTCCGTCCTCTGGATTTCACCCCTGGTCGTCTCCTCGGTCATCTCCATCTGGGCGAGCGTCCCTCACCGCCGCCGCCGCCTCCACCTTGCGTCGGAGCAGCTCGGGGTTGTAGACTTCGAACCCCATCGTCCTGTCCCCAGCGCGCACCCGCGCGTTCATGGCGACGGCGTTGCTGAGGGTGACCATCGGATCGACGTACAGCTGGAACTTGAGCGAGATCTCGGTGGCGGCGTACTCGTCCACCCCCTCCATGGAGGCGACCGCCAGCATAGGCAAGACCTCGCGGCTGGAGTAGGCCATGGATGGAAGTGGCGGCGGCGGTGGAGGGTGGAGGGATTCGGTGGTGGGTCTCCGGCGAGAGATTTGGAGCGGGAAAGCCGGTCTCCGGCGAGCAATTTGAAATGGGAATCCGGTGGAAGGGGGAGACGAGGCGAGGAGGGGATCGAGGGAGGCGGCCCTTTTATATCGGCCCTGTATGTATCTTGGGCCACAAGTTTTGTTTATCCACGGTCACACGCTCTCAGGCCGCGCGTGTATCTTGGCCCACACGCTTGAGGCCGTTTGTACCATGGGCTGCACACGCTTCCTCCGTTCTTCGTTCGAGAAAGTTCTTTTGGGCCTAAATGTTTTCCTTCTTCGTTCACTTGTTTTTCGCGCGCACACGTTTTCCAAACTATCAAATAGTATATTTTTTGAAAAAATTTCTATAGAAAAGTTTTTTTAAAAAATCATATTAATCCATTTTATTTTAAAAAAATAGTTATATATTCAATTAATTATATGCTAATGAGTTGTTCCGTTTTACATACACGAGAGTTAGACATCTACCAAACACATCTCTAATTCTCTCTTGGGTCCCGTCCAACATCAAGAAAAACGAACAGTACACCATTTTCTTTGTGTGGTTTCAATGAAATGTCACCCACTAAAATACACAGGATAAAATGTCACTTAGTACGTTGTCTTTCGTTTAAAAATGTCCTTTTAAAGAGTTTTAGATCAAAACACATCAGCTGTGGAGATAGAGAGGGGGGAAGGAGAGCGTGGGGAGGCCCGAGACGGCAAGCGCGTGTGGGCAGCAACGAGCAGTGAGCGGGCGACGCTGGAGACAACGAGCGCGCGGGCGGGTGGCGGCGCACTGATATTAGTATATTACCGGTCGTTTAATCAATCGCCGGGCACTGATATGCATCATGATTCATGGCTAACACACTGCACATCTTAAAACTGAATAAAACATCACTGAAATTTCGCTATACACATCTCATATAATGAGAGGAAGAAAACTATATCACTATTTATACACAATAATAATAAAGAAAATGTTACGGGCTTCTTTATAACGTGAAATTTTAAAAATATAGAAATAGGGGCCAAAACACAAGATTGGCATGACATATTGCATCGTGTAGAATGTATATTCACACGAATGGTTTGAAACATGTGTTTAGATGGTAGAAACCAGAGGTTCGGAAGCTGTGGGAACGCCGTGCGGAGCGGCGGATTCGTGTTAATATCAGCCAATCAATCTGGCGAGAGAAAGATACAATATATATAGATGAAATTACCTAACACCAGCTCTCCTAATACATAAGAAACAAACTCTATCTACAGCCAGGTTAAGCTTATCTCTATCTATTTATGTTACAAAGATATAATCTAACACTCCCCCTCAATCTGAACTTATCAAATTTAGATTGTTCTTAAACATCTCAAATGGTCTCACAGCAAGTGCTTTAGTGAAGCCATCTGCTACTTGATCCTTGGTTGAAATATATTCAATCTCAAGGAGTCTTCTTGCTACTCTTTCTCTTACAAAATGATAATCAACCTCTATGTGTTTTGTACGAGCATGAAACACAGGATTTGCAGACATATACTTTACTCCAATATTATCACACCATATTTTTGCAGCTGGAGGTACCTGGACTTGTATCTCTTTCAATAGAGTTTGAATCCACATTATCTCAGCTGTTGTGTTTGCTAATGCCTTATACTCAGCCTCTGTACTAGAACGTGACACCGTTGCTTGTTTTCTAGCACTCCACGATACCAGATTTGGACCTAAGAATACTGCAAATCCTCCTGTAGAGCGTCGATCATCTAGATTTCTAGCCCAATCTGCATCTGAGAAACCACTCACAAGCAAGGATGAAGATTTACAAATTTTAAGTCCCAACTTAACAGTATGCTTGAGATACCTCAAAATCCTCTTGACAGCAGCCTAATGTTCTGTTGTTGGAGTATTTAAAAACTGACATACCTTATTTATTGGGAAGGAGATATCAGGTCTTGTTAGTGTTAAGTGCTGTAGTGCTCCAACAACACTTCTGTACTAAGTTGCATCTTTTACCCCAAGTAAGTTGCCCTCATTTACAGAAAGTTTTTCAGATGTAGACAAAGGTGTAGTGACTGGTTTACAGTCATTCATTCCTACTCTTCGTAACACATCTGATGCATACTTTTCTTGACTTAACAAAATTCCATTTGACACCTTTTTTACCTCAATACCAAGGAAATAATGAAGGTCACCCAAATCCTTCAAGGCAAACTCCTTTCCAAGATCCTGTAACAGAGCTGAGACTGCACTAGGCACAGAACTGGTTACAATAATATCATCAACATAAATTAACAGGAATATAGTGGCATCCCCTTTACTGTAGAAGAATAGAGATGTATCTGCCTTTGAGGCTTTAAATCCTAGCTCCTGCAGTTTAGTACTTAATCTTGAGTACCATGCTCTAGGAGCTTGTTTTAGCCCATATAATGCCTTATCTAACTTGCAAACATAACCTGGTAAGGAAGATTTCTCATACCCTGGAGGTTGTCTCATATATACTTCTTCTTCTAGGACTCCATGAAGGAAAGCATTCTGTACATCAAGCTGTCGAAGAGTCCATCCTCTAGATACGGTAATAGACAAGATTGTCCTAATAGTGACAGCTTTAACAACAGGGCTAAAAGTATCCTCATAATCTATGCCATACCTTTGCTTGAAGCCTTTTGCTACCAGTCTGGCCTTATACCCATCTAGAGTTCCATCTGCCTTTCTTTTGATCTTATAGACCCACTTGCAGTCAATCACATTCCTCCCTTTCTCGGGTGGAACTAGATGCCATGTCTTATTTTTCATTAGTGCCATGTACTCTGCATCCATTGCTTCTCTCCAGTTTTTGTCATCCAGTGCTTCATCTGTACTCTGCGGTTCACCCGTTGAAGTAAGACATGCATATTTAATAGTACCATCAGTATATACCTTTTCTTTTCGTATTCCACTTCTCAAGCGAGTGTGTGGTCGAGTTGGCGCAGATGACTCTGGAGGATCAATTTGCACAGTGTATGTGTCCCCGTCTGGTTCGTCGCCTGAGGGTTCTGCCGAGTTGATGTCATCTGCTCCTGTCGCCGTGATTTCTTCTGTCGTCGGATGCACATGGGCCCTATCAGACGCAGAGGTGGCGCCACCTGCTTGAACCTGGCCACTCGCGTGAGTGAGAGTGGACCCGCGCCCTACGCCCGTGTCAGGCGTTGGTTGGCTCGGCGAAGAGGATGCACTGCGTGCGGGAGAGGATGCTGCAGTGTTAGGCGCCAGCTGAGTTGCAGCTGATTCCCCTGCGTCAGAATCTGCTGCACCATTTTCTGCGTCGTTTTCTGCCTCATCCACCCAGGGGATGCTACCTGAGTTTTCTGCTGCATTTCCTGCATTTCCTTCATGAAAGTCATCAATGGTATTAGAAGCATTAGGCATATGATTATTCTGTATTTCTCCCCCTTGATCATAGCCAGCAAGGAGAAGAGTGGATGGCAGAAGAGAGACCTCAGCCCGAAGGCGCATGCCAGCATTAGGATGCATATTAGCGAAGGGAAAAACAGTTTCGTCAAATATAACATCACGGGAAATATAGACTCGACCGGTAGAGGGATCAAGGCACTTAAATCCTTTGTGGAGAGTGTTATAGCCAAGAAAAACACATTGTTTTGACCGAAACTAGAGCTTATGAGTGTTATAGGGACGAAGGTTGGGCCAACAGGCGCACCCGAAAACTCAAAGAGAGGTGTAATTGGGTGTTTGTTTGAACAATCGTTCTAAAGGAGTGGCGAAGTCAATGACTTTGCTAGGGATGCGATTTATAAGATATGTGGCAGCAAGAAAGGTTTCGTCCCAAAATTTTAAAGGCATAGAAGCATGGGCAAGCAATACGAGGCCGACCTCTACTATGTGTCGATGTTTTCTCTCTGCCGACCCATTTTGTTGATGGGCATAAGGACAGGAGACATGATGTGATATACCAATTTTATCAAAGAAGGAGTTGAGTTTCTGGTACTCACCTCCCCAGTCAGTTTGGACAGCTATGATTTTACGATCAAAGAGTCTCTCAACTAGCTTTTGGAAGTCAAGGAACTTATCGAACACTTCAGATTTATTTTTGAGGAGAAAAATCCAAACAAATTTGCTATAATCATCAATGAAACTAACGTAATATTTTTTTTCCACTAACAGAACTAGGAGCATTGCCCCAAACATCAGAAAAAATAAGTTCCAAAGGATGATGAGACACACTTGAAGACCTAGAATAGGGTAGCTGGTGGCTTTTAGCCTTTTGACATGCATCACAAACTGACTCTTTATTGGACTCGGAGAGATATGGCAATTTATTTGAACTAAGAACTCTTGTAACAACTGGAGTAGATGGATGACCCAGGCGACTGTGCCATCGTGAGAAGGGCGGCGTGACTGACAGGGCTTCTTTCATCGGAAAGGATGGAGTTGGAAGGAGATAGAGCCCTCGTTGGCGCCTTCCTCTAAGTATCGTGTTCCTCGTGGCTCGATCCTTAACCAAAAAATATTTGGGGTGAATTTCAAGGAAAACAAAATTATCTTCAGCAAGGCGATGAGCTGATACTAGATTTTTCTTGACTTGAGGTACATGGAGAATATTTTTGAGATGTAAATTGCGGCTAGGGGTAGAAATAACAGAATTACCAATATGCATAATCTCCATACCTGCGCCATTTGCAGCGTGAATTTGATCACCTCCCTTGTATCTTTCTCGAACAGAAAGTTTGTCCAATTCACCAGTGATATGATCTGTTGCACCTGTGTCAAGATACCAATTTGTATCTACTCCGTAGGCAGCATGTGTTGCAGTGGCGACATGTCTTTCATCAGGTGTATATGTCTCATCAAAGCGGTGCCAGCACTCGGAGGCGAGATGACCTCTCTTGTAGCACACTTGAAGACTGGGCGGCTATCAGTGCGCTACTGATTATTGCCGCCTCTGCCTCGTCCGCCATTGTTGCTTCCGCGAGGTGAGGGACTGCCACGCCCGCGTGCAGCACCAGCACCACCTCTGTTTGGTGGTCCGCCGCGCCCTCGATCGGCAGAGTTTGCCGAAGAGGCGCTATTGCGAAGAACTCGCCTGTTCTCAAAATTGAGCAATATAGAGTATAATTCTGCTAAAGTAACAGGTTCTACCCTTGTTACCAAACCGGAGATAGTAGGTTCATAAACGTCATCAAGACCATTCAAGATAAAAGCTACTAGATCTTCTTCATCTAATGCTTTACCACATGCAGCAACTTCATCTCCAAGGGATTTCATTTTCCCAAAATACTCGGAGATGGACAGATTACCTTTCTGCACAGTTGCCAAGGAAAGCTTGACGTTGAGGGAGCGCGCTCGCATCTGTGATGTGAACATGCTTGCGATGGCGCGCCAGGCTTCTTGCGCTGTCTTGGATGATGCGATCTGCGTAAGGACGTTCTGCGACACCGATGAGAAAAGGAAGCCAAGGACCTGTTGGTCCGCAGCAACCCATTCTTGATACGCCGGGTTGGAGATTTTCGTCACGACGTCGCCTTCTTTGCTGTCAATCTGCGTCGGAGGAGCTGCAGCAGTGCCGTTGATGTAGCCATCCAGTCTCGCGCCACGTATAGCGGCAAGAACTTGCGCACTCCACAGCGCATGGTTCTGTTTGCCTAGTTTCTCAGAAACTTGGAAACTAAACAAAGGATTGGAGACGATGGTGGAAGAACTGGCCATGCCGAGATTGATCTGGCTCTCAAGAAAGCTCTGATACCATGTAGAAACCAGAGGTTCGGAAGCTGTGGGAACGCTGTGCGGAGCGGCGGATTCGTGTTAATATCAGCCAATCAATCTGGCGAGAGAAAGATACAATATATATAGATGAGATTACCTAACACCAGCTCTCCTGATACATAAGAAACAAACTCTATCTACAGCCAGGTTAAGCTTATCTCTATCTATTTCTGTTACAAAGTTATAATCTATCTAACATAGATGACTCATAAGAAAAACACATCATTTTTAAGATTATGCATCACTTATATTTAGAGAAAAGAGATAGCTTGCATGTGACTTCTCAAAAGGAAATAAAATCTGAGGTTGGAGATCATGTTTGGAATTCTATGGAATTAAGGCATAGGATTATCTTCCATAAGATTTTCAGAACTCCAAATCCTATAAGGACACGTACAAAGAAAGTAATTAGCCAGCTCTCTCTACTGCCACATAGGCAAATCAAATGACGTGGAAGAGAGAGGATAGATGAGAGAGAAACAACAATGCTATCTGTGACATTGTTGAAGCATTGACTCCTCTTGCGCAAAAAACGAGCAGACTCGAGGAGAGCCCTCCATTGTAGAATTGGTCTTCAGCAGAATCGGGTCTCTAGATCCAATGATTTTATTAGCCATTATTATCCTGTATTAATGAAAAGTCGGCTAAAGAGACAGTTCTTTGTAGGTAGAAGTTTCTTCACTGATGTGGAGTACAGATAAAGCCCACACCAAGCTCTATCTTTGAACATGCCCTAACCGAAACAACCTTCATATAAAAAGTTCCTTAGGACTAAATTCCTTCACTATTCCTATGAAAACCTACGCTCCAAGGGAATATGTCAAATTGTAGTGCAAAGGACATGCAAGTATGCAACCGAGCTAAGGCTGTCATTCACACCTGAAAAAAGTGAATTACAATCTAACATTGAACAGTGTAGGGATGGCAATCCTACACATGACCCGTGGGTGTTGCGCCCGATGGACACAGGCTAAGTTCACTTATTTTTGCCCATGGACATGCCCGACTCGATGCCAAAGATGCAAGAGACATGTGTGTGAATATTGTTGCGTGCTCATGGATACCCAAAACCAACCAGATATACCTGTTTCTAGTTGGTTTTGGTCCTTCCCGTATGCTAACTTGTTGGTGATTCTTTGTATTGCTATGTTGGTGAATGGTTGGGAACAGAATTATGCTAGCTTGTTGGTGATAATTTGTGTTGCTCTATTAGTGAACTATTGGTGATAATTTTTCAACTTGTTGATCACTTGATTGTGTTGTATTTTGTTTAGTTGTCAATCTACAAAGATATTCCTCATATTTTGAGATACCCATTGGATTTGTCCATTTCCGTCGGGCATGGGTATTGAGTTGTACCCATCATTCCTATTGGGAGAAGTCAAGTATCAGGTAGGGTGTGATTTTCTTCTGCCCATACCAACTCGGTCCATTGTCATCCCTAGCAATCAAAATTTTGTGGCAAAAGGAAGGAAAATTCATGGACTGACCCCATTATCTTCACCCCGTAGGAACTACGAGATCACCCCAAGGGCTACTAGTACTGTTCAGCTAGGGCCTATGCTGTGCAACTTGTGTAAGGGCTTTGAGCCCATTTATATATTTAGCCCAAGAAAAAAAATTCCAACCAAGAGACAAGCTTAGGCCCAACAAGCTAACAGACACATCCACGTTTGAGCAAGTTTAGTGGTAGAGCACGGAGCCAGCCAAGTAGTCAACCACTATTAATAAAAATAGTAAATTTCACTTTGCATTGTCTTTTTATCATCGATTTTCACTTAGACCATCATTTAACCAATGTTTTCACGTTAAAATGAGCAATAAAAGCGAAACATTGATAATAAAATACGGTCCAAAGAGAGATTCACTTGTTAAAATATATCTCCAGAAATGCTATTACAGTAGTTTAGCTATAAAGATATATATCTTCACTTTTACAACATCCTCTCACTTCTCCATTTAATTTGCATATTTGGCAATATCAACTAGTTTCTCCCAAGCAAGCTTGACTGTGTTCTTGAAAAGGGTTTCAGACGGGTCTGATCAGAAATAGCTGAGCGTAGTTTTCGGCTCTCGAACCCAATGATCCTCCATAATCGCATAATTTTCATGCTTTTGAACATCCTCAAGAAGGATTTCATGAACATCAAGAACATTGCGGTGGTCTGCTTTGCTGAGATATTCCATGGCAATTCTATATCCACTCCAACAATTAAGCCCTTCAGTACGTAACATCAGCGTTCCAGGAGGAAGAGCGAATACCGGCCTTGGGTCTATCTTCATTGCATCAAGCATGACAGAATTTATGAGGATATGGCGTAAAAGCTCCAACTGATTTTTCACGTCGTAAAATCCAGTAATATAGGCAAACTTGAGATTGGAGTGAGCGCGATCGGGGAGACTTCTTAGATCACCATGATCTTCACAATAACGTTGGTTATCATAGGACATCCACATCTAAAAAAAAGAAGGCATATGTAATATTAAATAGATATTATGGTACGTGAAATTAATTGTAAGTGATGAGTGACAAACTTACATGCAATTCCAGTGTTTCAAGCAAAGGAGCAGTTTCCAGGATGCAGGCAAAATCAAACATATCAGCTTCCCTTGGCGGTACGCAAAACGTCAATTCCAATCTCAAATGCTTTAGATACATAAATTTTACGGTCTTCTTTGGCAAAGTAGCCCTCTGACAAACACAACATAAGAAAGAAACAATCAATGCCACAATTTACACAGGGATGGATGCACATGCATTGTGAAAATGGACAACTGAGTTTGTGTCACAAACCTTGAGTTCTGAACAGTTTACTGTCAGCATTTCAAGACGAGGTAGAGTATTTGGCAGTTCGGTGAAGATATATTCAAGAGCAGAATGTATATCTGATAACTTCATCAAGACATTTGTCATCAACAAGAGCCTCACTACGGTGCTCTTTACTGGTAATAGAAAATAATCTGAACCGTTGATTTCATTTGATCGAGAGGTTTAGATTTATTTATACTATCACCCCAAATAGTGGTAATAGAAATATGTAGGAGCATTATTGTTCAAAAAATAGATGCAGATGCAGAGGGGTATAATCGTCATTTAGTAGTGACTAAACTTTTTTTCTTCTTTTTTGACTTATTTCAATGGAATATGAGTGATGTCAGCTCAATGAATGACCACATATCGATCTAGTCCGAAAAAAATATAAATGACAAAGTTACATCTAATCAATGTATTAGTAAATTAATAATTTACCCTTAAAAACGAACGGATTAGATCATTTCTACTGATAGCATAATCTACTAGTAAAGAACACCAGAGCATCACTCCATCAACAAAGGTCCAGGAGGTGCTAAAGGTATCAGTGGGCCTTCATACTCAAGTTTTGTCAAACCAAAATTTAATTGTATATCTTGAAGCATTGTACAGCTCTCGACTTGCAAATGCTTAAGCTGGTTTAGAGGTTGAAATGTCTGCAATCTTGTAAGCATTCCGCAATAAATAATACCAAGAAAATTCATGGCATTGCAGTTTGAGACCAAAGTCTGCATATCATCATCACTAACATCTGTGCAATCTAGCTTAAGCTTTTGAAGGTTCCGAAAACCCATGAAATTCGCTGGCAGCTTTAGAGAAAGAGAGCTAAGTTTCAATGCTTGCAACTGCAAGCTGTTAGCAGCATTGAAAAGCTTAAAAGGAAAGTTATATGGTGCCTCTTTAGGATAGTAAGGATCCAAATCAAGAATAAGCTGTTTTGTCTTTGAAGCAATAGCAAAGTTCAGCCACCTATCTATATGGTCTGCATCTTCGTTTTCTAATTCATAAAGATTTGCCATTGTTTGAACTCCTAGACCACTGCGTTGCTTTAGCACTGCATCGACTCTCTCAGCGAAAAGTTCTTTATTTAACCTCCGACCATCAGAAGACCGACATCTTTTGATATGATGATGCATTGAAAGCACTGTATAAAATCTAAACACCAAGTTTTCTTGGGAACACCAAATATTTTTCCAGTGGTTTGATAATATTGCAGCCTCTTTTAATGGCAAAAGTGATATGATACGATTCAATATATCCTGTAATCAGGAAGCAATAATATCAGAAACAAACATCAAAAAATATTCTACCAAGTATAACATGCTAGTACATGCAGGAGAAGGATACATCACTACAAATCTACATAGATTCTAGTTTGAGATCTCATACCGTGTGCAAATCACCCAAGCGAATCCTTGGTCTCCTTCTTTCCACCATTACACCATTGAGTTGTTTGATTTTTTCACTCTTTCCCTCTGCCATTCGACTATATGAAATTCTATGAGCATAAAAAATATTGAGAAGAATATCAATTTGTATGCACGTGAATATTTTGGCGATAGAGGCTAACTACAACAACACCTATATCATTAATCCGCTCCAAAAGCCTCAACAGATCAATGCCCTATATAACCAATCGGCATAAATATAAGCATTATCAGATCGAATGTTATCTGAAACATATTGTTAGAATTTGTGTCGAATATGTGTACAGAGTCGGTTACAGTTTAGGACTTGAAGTTGTACTAGGTATAAAAATAAAGTAAGAGTCGGACTATATACTAGAATCTCTCTTAAATAGTGGGGTGGATTTGTTATAACCGCATGATGACTTAGCATAGAGAGAAGGAGCGGCTGTCGGCGACGTCCGACCGTGAGTCGTTGTAACTTTATTATGCTGTAATATGTTGGATCGGGGAGGAGCGTTCGTAATCAGTGTCCCAGGATGTAGGCTTCGGCTAAACCTCATTAACAAATATCATGCCTTGGTATCGTCAACGTGTTTGGATCTTTTAAGACGTTTCTTCCATGCTTGGTTCTCGATATGCTGTCAGGGCTGGTTTCATAACACATATCATCCTCGTTGGCTTGATGCTTCATTTACTATTTTTATATACAAACAAGACAAGGATTTATTTTTTTCTTCAAAAAACACTTGAAGGCAACCCAAATAAAGTTACTTGTAGAAGTGATCAAATCACAGTGTGTTATTTGTTGAATCAACTAAAGATTGCAATAGGGGACGGATGCACAGTGTGCAGAGTTGTGAATGGCACCCTCGCCAAAAACCATGTACTGTAAATCTAACACATGAAAGAAGAAGTAGAGAAGCAGAATCAGATCTGATCCTCAGTTGGTGCTTAGGTGGCTTGTTCCAAAGTAGTAGATTTGCAAGATGTTTTTTTTCCATATGCCAAGGCCCTGGCTCCTGGGGATGAAAATGTCGTTTTCTCCACTATATATATTATATAAAAGAACCTAGTAGCGGTAGTGTGATCTTTTAGTTCAGGGTTTTGGACTATTTGCTACTCAGATGGCGTGTTCTCAAATGCCACTCTTTCGGATGACTTTGTTTTTTTTTGAAGAGTGACATTTGAGAACACACTATTCGGGAGAGTGACAAATAGTTCAAAATCCCGATCGTCTAAGGCTAGATGTTTGCTTGCAAATTATATGTTTTTAAAACCTGTTGGCACGAGGTATTTTACTAGTTTTGTTTTACTGAGATTTTGGAAATAGGAGGAATACCTGAGACGCCAGAAGACGAGATTCTCGGATGCAGGAATCTCGCAAGCAGCAGGATGTGTAGATGCAGCCGGCCCGTTCTGAGCAAGAAGACGACTATCTACGACCTTGTTTATTGATGTGCTACTCCAAAACAGAGAAGTAGTTGAAAACACGAAGGTAGTCGAAAATTTGACGTGAAGTTGGAGAAATTTTCCGAGTTGGTCGCAGCTCGCTCGCTCACTGGCTGAAACGGACACTGCAGATTAAATCAGAGTACGAAGGAGATACTAATTCGGTTCGGTTTACCTGCTCCTCCACAACTATTCGACGACTCATGCTGCCGCCGACTGACCTCGACGGCGAACGACTTCAACCGCTCGATTAATATACAACTTTCGAGGCATCGTTACTTTTTTATCCTGACGAGTTTTTAGTTTTGAGTTGGGCTACATCGGTTGAGTTCGATCTCCAACGAGAAGTAAGTTCCGTCAACTTTGTAAGTTCCGTCAACTTTGTTTGTATCAGCGTAACTAGAATTTTATCGGTTAAGTCCGATATTCTATATAGATCGACGCAAGCATTGCTTATCTGATATATTGATTTTATTTTTAACTGCATTGTTGTTTAGAGTTGTATTGGCTTAGCTGGGACTTTCGGACTTTCTCGATTAGGTCTGATATTCTGACTAAGTTGATATTTCTCTAATCATATTGTTGTTCCAGATGGACTTGTTATATCTATCACGTTTGTATAGATCTATCAGCTAAATAGGTTTTCTTATTATCTTCAATCTCATATTGTTTCGGTTAGGTCTGATCTATTAGATTGTTGTTAATAAGTTTAATTTTAGTAAGCCGATAGGTTTTTATGCAACGTTCATCAGAGTGTTAGCCGATGTTATAGTTATTTTTGGGCTTCAGCTATCAGATGTATCGGTTGTCTAGCTGATATATACTTTAATTTATTTACATCAGATCTCCAGTCGATATATGTTTTAACCATCGGATTTACATTTATCTCATTATATCAGTTTTGACCAATTGGTTTGCATTATATTATCACATTGCTATTTCTGAGTTACATCAGCTTACACTGAAACTTATATAATTTTTAGTTAAATCTATTTTTATCAACTTAAATATTATACTGTCTCGATTCGGTTCGAACTATCAAGATTGTTTTTGATAAAAAATAGGTTTATTGATGATTATACATAGTTTAGTTCTAGCAGATGATAACATAAATCTCATTATTTGAATCTACATTGAGTCTATAGCCGGATCAAAACCCTATCAACATCGGCTGGCTTCGTTACATCCCATTAGTTTATTGGCCGATCGGTTCCTTGATCATCGATCTATCTATCTTGTTAGTTGCAGGATAAAACTAATTGGCACGTCTTGAACCCAATTAATAGGACCTGCACTAGAACTAAACAGATCTTCCAGGCCTTCGTATGTCATGACGAATTTCATGTCAACATAATCGAAGAGATCCCGAACGAGCTGTGAAACCGGCTGATGTTGTCTAGGTGTGTTTCATGTGTGATCACCGCGATCAACCCGGTGAATCAACATGTTTTGACTTGTGCGATGTAAAGTTCTATTCGTCCGTAGGACTGTTGACGAAAAATCCGCACTCGGTTGATGGTGTCAAATCTGTGTTGGCGCGAACCAAGTCAACGAACACACGAAGGCCTAGGAGATCTGCTTAGCTTCAGTGCAAGTCCTAAAATTGATGAGATGCGGGAGTGCCAGTCAGTTTGATCCTGCAACTGACAAGATATATAAACAACAGATCAAAGAGCCGATCGGCTAACAAGCCAATAGAGTAATTCTAGCCGATGCCAATACTAGCCGATGTCGATAAGATTTTGATCAACCGGCTATATATGCAATGTAGATTTTGACACTTGATGTAAATAACGATATAAAGACAATCGGTTAATGATAATGCAATAAAACAATAATATAATCCAATAGAAACCAATCGGCTAATAGTGATATGATAGAATAAGCGTTGATCTAAAGGTTAAAGCATGCATCGGCTGGACCGATGTCATTAAATCCAAACGATTAGATAATCAATGAAACTTTTGTTGTCATCGGCTAGATCCAACTTGTATGTAATCCTTGTGAGCCGCTGCAACGTCCAGATAACTCATTGACCGAAACCCCGATGAAACCCTTATTGGCAATAAAAAAGCAGGCTAGAGATTATGGTTCTAAATATGACTAGGGCTGATGCAGCGCAAAATATAAAAAGAAACATAATATCTAGACAATCAAGCCTTCAACTGATATTTAGGGTGGTAGATATCTTAGCTAATCTAGATCAACAAAACAATTTAGCCGATACTGGCAAAACCCTAGAAAAGATCTGACCGATACAAGTAAATTGAATAATCGATTTAGTTTAACTAAGATATCTGATAAATAAGTAGGCAAATATATCAACCAAACCAGAGTGATCCAAGATGTCAAAGCGATGCAGCCTTGAACAACACCAATATAGCCAATACAATTGCTAGGGCCGGCGGAACGTATGACTTACCCCATCGCCAGAGATCGAAAGCCGATGCAGCCCCGCGCCAAGTGCCAAGTTCAGCCGGTTGATAAATAAAAACCTCGAGAAAGAGGGTGGCGATTGTTAACGACCAAATTTGGTAAATCAAATATTAGATCTGAAGATAGGATCGAAGCGGATTTGGAGGAAGCTGGCGGTTACTAAAACAGAGCAAGAATCGGCTGGTGACCGGATCGGCTACGGTGTCTATCAACTGGTGACCGAATCGGCTATTGTGACCATCGGCTGAGACAGAGTCGGACAAGGATAGCCGATGTAGCCGATTCCGACGAGAGAATAACAGAGTCTTTGTCGGGTTCGGTTGGTGAGCTTCATGAGGATTCCCACATACGAATTGGGTCCAAAGAAGGGAATTGTATCTATTAATTAGGATATAATGTTAGTTTCCTAATAGATACTGTCGGTTAGAGTCTGTATTAGGGAATTATCCTTAGTATGAGTTGTAATAGAAGTAAGGGTCGTGTCCGACAAGGACAGGTCGTGTAATTCTGGGTATAAATTGAACCCAGGGCTGTGTGAGAAAAAACAACAGATCAATACAACAACTTCGGCGCATCGCCACCTTTACTCTTTCATCGTTTTTCGACGAGTTCTTGCTTTCGAGTTGGGCTGCATCGGTTTCGATCTCCAGCAAGAGGTAAAACTTGTTATGGCGGCTTGCGCTCTCGGGATTAGTGCTTCCATCTTCATGACACTCTAATCTTGTTTGTGTAAATCATCGAGTTATCATATATATTGTATAATCTAGATTGATATCAGCATATAACTCAGATTGGTTAATAACTGTTCTACAGAGAACTAGCCGATAGAGTTATATATTGATGCTGGTTTAGATTACACAATATATCTACCATCTCGAAAAGGTTTTCATCGACTTGATCATCTAGGCATTGTGTTTCTTTACATATTTGGTGCTGCATCAGTTAGGTTTGACCTAC
>BDMV01000007.1:5737594-5747989 GCA_008326285.1 Oryza officinalis
CGGCGGGCCCACCGACTCGTGTAAAAACTATTTTTCGCAACCAATTGTGCGAAACACATTCCTAGATACCCAAGATCACTTTTAAGAGGTTTCGAGCGGTTTCGTTCTCGCACCACACAAACTTTTTGGCGGGCCCACGGATTCGTGTAAAAACTATTTTTCGCAAGCAATGATCCGAAACACATTCCTAGATGACCAAAAACACTTTTGAGTGGTTTTGAGCGGTTTCGTTCTCACACGACACAAACTTTCCGATGGGCCCACCGACTCGTAAAAACTATTTTTCGCAACCAATGGTGCGAAACACATTCCTAGATGCCCAAGATCAATTTTAAGAGGTTTCGAGCGGTTTCGTTCTCACACCACAGAAACTTTTCGGCTGGCCCACCGACTTGTGTAAAAACTATTTTTCGCGACCAATGGTGCGAAATACATTCCAGGATGCCCAAAAACACTTTGGAGTGGTTTCGTTCTCGCACCACACAAACTTTTCGGCGGGCCCACCGACTCGTGTAAAAACTATTTTTCGCAACCAATTATGCGCAACACATTCCTAGATGCGCAAGATCACTTTTAAGAGGTTTCGAGCGGTTTCGTTCTCGCACCACAGAAACATTTCGGCGGGCCCACCGACTCGTGTAAAAACTATTTTTCGCGACCAATGGTGCGAAATACATTCCAAGATGCCCAAAAACACTTTGGAGTGGATTCGTTCTCGCACCACACAAACTTTTCGGCGGGCCCACCGACTCGTGTAAAAACTATTTTTCGCAACCAATTGTGCGAAACACATTCCTAGATGCCCAAGATCACTTTTAAGAGGTTTCGAGCGGTTTCGTTCTCGCACCACACAAACTTTTCGGCGGGCCCACCGACTCGTGTAAAAACTATTTTTCGCAACCAATGGTGCGAAACACATTCCTAGATGCCCAAGATCACTTTTAAGAGGTTTCGAGCGGTTTCGTTCTCGCACCACACAAACTTTTCGGCGGGCCCACCGACTCGTGTAAAAACTATTTTTCGCAACCAATGGTGCGAAACACATTCCTAGATGCCCAAGATCACTTTTAAGAGGTTTCGAGCGGTTTCGTTCTCGCACCACACAAACTTTTCGGCGGGCCCACCGACTCGTGTAAAAACTATTTTTCGCAACCAATGGTGCGAAACACATTCCTAGATGCCCAAGATCACTTTTAAGAGGTTTCGAGCGGTTTCGTTCTCGCACCACACAAACTTTTCGGCGGGCCCACCGACTCGTGTAAAAACTATTTTTCGCAACCAATGGTGCGAAACACATTCCTAGATGCCCAAGATCACTTTTAAGAGGTTTCGAGCGGTTTCGTTCTCGCACCACACAAACTTTTCGGCGGGCCCACCGACTCGTGTAAAAACTATTTTTCGCAACCAATGGTGCGAAACACATTCCTAGATGCCCAAGATCACTTTTAAGAGGTTTCGAGCGGTTTCGTTCTCGCACCACACAAACTTTTCGGCGGGCCCACCGACTCGTGTAAAAACTATTTTTCGCAACCAATGGTGCGAAACACATTCCTAGATGCCCAAGATCACTTTTAAGAGGTTTCGAGCGGTTTCGTTCTCACACCACCGAAACTTTTCGGCTGGCCCACCGACTCGTGTAAAAACTATTTTTCGCGAGCAATGGTGCGAAATACATTCCAAGATGCCCAAAAACACTTTGGAGTGGTTTCGTTCTCGCACCACACAAACTTTTCGACGGGCCCACCGACTCGTGTAAAAACTATTTTTCGCAACCAATTATGCGAAACACATTCCTAGATGCCCAAGATCACTTTTAGGAGGTTTCGAGCGGTTTCGTTCTCGCACCACAGAAACTTTTCGGCGGGCCCACCGACTCGTGTAAAAACTATTTTTCGCGACCAATGGTGCGAAATACATTCCAAGATGCCCAAAAACACTTTGGAGTGGTTTCGTTCTCGCACCACACAAACTTTTCGGCGGGCCCACCGACTCATGTAAAAACTATTTTTCGCAACCAATTGTGCGAAACACATTCCTAGATGCCCAAGATCACTTTTAAGAGGTTTCGAGCGGTTTCGTTCTCGCACCACACAAACTTTTTGGCGGGCCCATGGATTCGTGTAAAAACTATTTGTCGCAAGCAATGAAGCGAAACACATTCCCAGATGACCAAAAACACTTTTGAGTGGTTTTGAGCTGTTTCGTTCTCGCACCACACAAACCTTCCGGTGGGTCCACCTACTCGTAAAAACTATTTTTCGCAACCAATGGTGCGAAACACATTCCTGGATGCTCAAGATCACTTTTAAGAGGTTTCGAGCGGTTTCGTTCTCGCACCACACAAACTTTTCGGCGGGCCCTCCGACTCGTGTAAAAACTATTTTTCGCAACCAATGCTGCGAAACACATTCCTAGATGCCCAAGATCACTTTTAAGAGGTTTCGAGCGGTTTCGTTCTCGCAGCATAGAAACTTTTTGGCGGGCCCACGGATTCGTGTAAAAACTATTTTTCGCAAGCAATAATGCGAAACACATTCCTAGATGACCAAAAACACTTTTGAGTGGTTTTGAGCTGTTTCGTTCTCGCACCACACAAACTTTCCGGTGGGCCCACCGACTCGTAAAAACAATTTTTCGCAACCAATGGTGCGAAACACATTCCTAGATGCCCAAGATCACTTTTATGAGGTTTCGAGCGGTTTCGTTCTCGCAGCACACAAACTTTTTGGCGGGCCCACGGATTCGTGTAAAAACTATTTTTCGCAAGCAATGATGCGAAACACATTCCTAGATGACCAAAAACACTTTTGAGTGGTTTTGAGCTGTTTCGTTCCCGCACCACACAAACTTTCCGGTGGGCCCACCGACTTTTAAAAACTATTTTTCGCAACCAATGGTGCGAAACACATTCCTAGATGCCCAAGATCACTTTTAAGAGGTTTTGAGCGGTTTCGTTCTCGCACCACACAAACTTTTCGGCGGGCCCACCGACTCGTGTAAAAACTATTTTTCGCAACCAATGGTGCGAAACACATTCCTAGATGCCCAAGATCACTTTCGAGTGGTTTCATTCTCGCACCACACAAACTTTTCGGCGGGCCCACCGACTCGTGTAAAAACTATTTTTCGCAACCAATGGTGCGAAACACATTCCTAGATGCCCAAGATCACTTTTAAGAGGTTTCGAGCGGTTTCGTTCTCGCACCACACAAACTTTTCGGCGGGCCCACCGACTCGTGTAAAAACTATTTTTCGCAACCAATGGTGCGAAACACATTCCTAGATGCCCAAGATCACTTTTAAGAGGTTTCGAGCGGTTTCGTTCTCGCACCACACAAACTTTTCGGCGGGCCCACCGACTCGTGTAAAAACTATTTTTCGCAACCAATGGTGCGAAACACATTCCTAGATGCCCAAGATCACTTTTAAGAGGTTTCGAGCGGTTTCGTTCTCGCACCACACAAACTTTTCGGCGGGCCCACCGACTCGTGTAAAAACTATTTTTCGCAACCAATGGTGCGAAACACATTCCTAGATGCCCAAGATCACTTTTAAGAGGTTTCGAGCGGTTTCGTTCTCGCACCACACAAACTTTTCGGCGGGCCCACCGACTCGTGTAAAAACTATTTTTCGCAACCAATGGTGCGAAACACATTCCTAGATGCCCAAGATCACTTTTAAGAGGTTTCGAGCGGTTTCGTTCTCGCACCACACAAACTTTTCGGCGGGCCCACCGACTCGTGTAAAAACTATTTTTCGCAACCAATGGTGCGAAACACATTCCTAGATGCCCAAGATCACTTTTAAGAGGTTTCGAGCGGTTTCGTTCTCGCACCACACAAACTTTTTGGCGGGCCCACGGATTCGTGTAAAAACTATTTTTCGCAAGCAATGATGCGAAACACATTCCTAGATGACCAAAAACACTTTTGTGTGGTTTTGAGCTTTTTCGTTCTCGCACCACACAAACTTTCCGGTGGGCCCACCGACTCGTAAAAACTATTTTTCGCAACCAATGGTGCGAAACACATTCCTAGATGCCCAAGATCACTTTTAAGAGGTTTCGAGCGGTTTCGTTCTCGCACCACAGAAACTTTTCGGCTGGCCCACCGACTTGTGTAAAAACTATTTTTCGCGACCAATGGTGCGAAATACATTCCAAGATGCCCAAAAACACTTTGGAGTGGTTTCGTTCTCGCACCACACAAACTTTTCGGCGGGCCCACCGACTCGTGTAAAAACTATTTTTCGCAACCAATTATGCGAAACACATTCCTAGATGCCCAAGATTACATTTAAGAGGTTTCGAGCGGTTTCGTTCTCGCACCACACAAACTTTTTGGCGGGCCCACGGATTCGTGTAAAAACTATTTTTCGCAAGCAATGATGCGAAACATATTCCTAGATGACCAAAAACACTTTTGAGTGGTTTTGAGCTGTTTCGTTCTCGCACCACACAAACTTTTCGGTGGGCCCACCGACTCGTAAAAACTATTTTTCGCAACCAACGGTGCGAAACACATTCCTAGATGCCCAAGATCACTTTTAAGAGGTTTCGAGCGGTTTTGTTCTCGCACCACACAAACTTTTTGGCGGGCCCACGGAATTGTGTAAAAACTATTTTTCACAAGCAATGATGCGAAACACATTCCTAGATGACCAAAAACACTTTTGAGTGGTTTTGAGCGGTTTCGTTCTCGCACCACACAAACTTTTCGGCGGGCCCACGGATTCGTGTAAAAACTATTTTTCGCAAGCAATGATGCGAAACACATTCTTAGATGACCAAAAACACTTTTGAGTGGTTTTGAGCTGTTTCGTTCTCGCACCACACAAACTTTCCGGTGGGCCCACCGACTCGTAAAAACTATTTTTCGCAACCAACGGTGCGAAACACTTTCCTAGATGCTCAAGATCACTTTTAAGAGGTTTCGAGCGGTTTCGTTCTCGCACCACACAAACTTTCCGGTGGGCCCACCGACTCGTAAAAACTATTTTTCGCAACCAATGGTGCGAAAGACATTCCTAGATGCCCAAGATCACTTTTAAGAGGTTTCGAGCGGTTTCGTTCTGACACCACACAAACTTTTTGGCGGGCCCACGGATTCGTGTAAAAACTATTTTTCGCAAGCAATGATGCGAAACACATTCCTAGATGACCAAAAACACTTTTGAGTGGTTTTGAGCTTTTTCGTTCTCGCACCACACAAACTTTCCGGTGGGCCCACCAACTCGTAAAAACTATTTTTCGCAACCAATGGTGCGAAACACATTCCTAGATGCCCAAGATCACTTTTAAGAGGTTTCGAGCGGTTTCGTTCTCGCACCACACAAACTTTTCGGCGGGCCCACCGTCTCGTGTAAAAACTATTTTTCGCAATGAATGGTGCGAAACACATTCCTAGATGCCCAAGATCACTTTTGAGTGGTTTCGTTCTCGCACCACACAAACTTTTCGGCGGGCCCACCGACACGTGTAAAAGCTATTTTTCGCAACCAATGGTTCGAAACAAATTCCTAGATGCCCAAGATCACTTTTAAGAGGTTTCCAGCGGTTTCGTTTTCGCACCACACAAACTTTTTGGCGGGCCCACGGATTCGTGTAAAAACTATTTTTCGCAAGCAATGATGCGAAACACATTCCTAGATGACCAAAAACACTTTTGAGTGGTTTTGAGCTGTTTCGTTCTCGCACCACACAAACTTTCCGGTGGGCCCACCGACTAGTAAAAACTATTTTTCGCAACCAATGGTGCGAAACACATTCCTAGATGCCCAAGATCACTTTTGAGTGGTTTCGTTCTCGCACCACACAAACTTTTCGGCGGGCCCACCGACTCGTGTAAAAACTATTTTTTGCAACCAATTATGCGAGACACATTCCTAGATGACCAAAATTTTGAGCGGTTTCGTTCTCGCACCACACAAACTTTCCGGTGGGCCCACCGACTCGTAAAAACTATTTTTCGCAACCAATGGTACGAAACACATTCCTAGATGCCCAAGATCACTTTTAAGAGGTTTCGAGCGGATTCGTTCTCGCACCACACAAACTTTTTGGCGGTCCCACGGAATCGTGTAAAAACTATTTTTCACAAGCAATGATGCGAAACACATTCCTAGATGACCAAAATTTTGAGCGGTTTCGTTCTCGCACCACACAAACTTTTTGGCGGGCCCACGGATTCGTGCAAAAACTATTTTTCGCAAGCAATGATGCGAAACACATTCCCAGATGACCAAAAACGCTTTTGAGTGGTTTTGAGCTGTTTCGTTCTCGCACCACACAAACTTTCCAGTGGGCCCACGGATTCGTGTAAAAACTATTTTTCGCAAGTAATGATGCGAAACACTTTCCTAGATGACCAAAAACACTTTTGAGTGGTTTTGAGCGGTTTCGTTCTCGCACCACACAAACTTTCCGTTGGGCCCACCGACTCGTAAAAACTATTTTTCGCAACCAATGGTGCGAAACACATTCCTAGATGCCCAAGATCACTTTTAAGAGGTTTCGAGCGGTTTTGTTCTCGCACCACACAAACTTTTTGGCGGGCCCACGGAATCGTGTAAAAACCATTTTTCACAAGCAATGATGCGAAACACATTCCTAGATTACCAATAACACTTTTGAGTGGTTTTGAGCGGTTTCGTTCTCGCACCACACAAACTTTCCGGTGGGCCCACCGACTCGTAAAAACTATTTTTCGCAGCCAATGGTGCGAAACACATTCCTAGATGCCCAAGATCACTTTTAAGACGTTTCGAGCGGTTTCGTTCTCGCACCACAGAAACTTTTCGGCGGGCCCACCGACTTGTGTAAAAACTATTTTTCGCGACCAATGGTGCGAAATACATTCCAAGATGCCCAAAAACACTTTGGAGTGGTTTCGTTCTCGCACCACACAAACTTTTCGGCGGGCCCACCGACTCGTGTAAAAACTATTTTTCGCAACCAATTATGCGAAACACATTCCTGGATGCCCAAGATCACTTTTAAGTGGTTTCGAGCGGTTAGGTTCTCGCACCACTCAAACTTTTTGGCGGGCCCACGAAATCGTGTAAAAACTATTTTTCACAAGCAATGATGCGAAACACATTCCTAGATGACCAAAAACACTTTTGAGTGGTTTTGAGCTGTTTCGTTCTCGCTCCACACAAACTTTTCGGTGGGCCCACCGACTCGTAAAAACTATTTTTCGCAACCAATGGTGCGAAACACATTCCTAGATGCCCAAGATCACTTTTAAGAGGTTTCGAGCGGTTTCGATCTCGCACCACACAAACTTTTTGGCGGGCCCACGGATTCGTGTAAAAACTATTTCTCGCAAGCAATGATGCGAAACACATTCCTAGATGACCAAAAACACTTTTGAGTGGTTTTGAGCTGTTTCGTTCTCGCACCACACAAACTTTCCGGTGGGTAAAAACTATTTTTCGCAACCAATGATGCGAAACAGATTCCTAGATGCCCAAGATCACTTTTAAGAGGTTTCGAGCGGTTTTGTTCTCGCACCACACAAACTTTTTGGCGGGCCCACGGGTTCGTGTAAAAACTATTTTTCGCAAGCAATGATGCGAAACACATTCCTAGATGACCAAAAACACTTTTGAGTGGTTTTGAGCTGTTTCGTTCTCGCTCCACACAAACTTTTCGGTGGGCCCACCGACTCGTAAAAACTATTTTTCGCAACCAATGGTGCGAAACACATTCCTAGATGCCCAAGATCACTTTTAAGAGGTTTCGAGCGGTTTCGTTCTCGCACCACACAAACTTTTCGGCGGGCCCACGGATTCGTGTAAAAACTATTTTTCGCAAGCAATGATGGGAAACACATTCCTAGATGACCAACAACACTTTTGAGTGGTTTTGAGCTGTTTCGTTCTACCACCACACAAACATTCCGGTGGGCCCACCGACTTGTAAAAACTATTTTTCGCACCACACAAGCTTTTTGGCGGGCCCACGGATTCGTGTAAAAACTATTTTTCGCAAGCAATGATGGGAAACACATTCCTAGATGACCAACAACACTTTTGAGTGGTTTTGAGCTGTTTCGTTCTACCACCACACAAACTTTCCGGTGGGCCCACCGACTTGTAAAAACTATTTTTCGCAACCAATGGTGCGAAACATATTCCTAGATTCCCAAGATCACTTTTAAGAGGTTTCGAGCGGTTTCGTTCTCGCACCACACAAACTTTTCGGCGGGCCCACCGACTCGTGTAAAAACTATTTTTCGCAACCAATGGTGCGAAACACATTCCTAGATGCCCAAGATCACTTTTAAGAGGTTTCGAGCGGTTTCGTTCTCGCACCACACAAACTTTTCGGCGGGCCCACCGACTCGTGTAAAAACTATTTTTCGCAACCAATGGTGCGAAACACATTCCTAGATGCCCAAGATCACTTTTAAGAGGTTTCGAGCGGTTTCGTTCTCGCACCACACAAACTTTTCGGCGGGCCCACCGACTCGTGTAAAAACTATTTTTCGCAACCAATGGTGCGAAACACATTCCTAGATGCCCAAGATCACTTTTAAGAGGTTTCGAGCGGTTTCGTTCTCGCACCACACAAACTTTTCGGCGGGCCCACCGACTCGTGTAAAAACTATTTTTCGCAACCAATGGTGCGAAACACATTCCTAGATGCCCAAGATCACTTTTAAGAGGTTTCGAGCGGTTTCGTTCTCGCACCACACAAACTTTTCGGCGGGCCCACCGACTCGTGTAAAAACTATTTTTCGCAACCAATGGTGCGAAACACATTCCTAGATGCCCAAGATCACTTTTAAGAGGTTTCGAGCGGTTTCGTTCTCGCACCACACAAACTTTTCGGCGGGCCCACCGACTCGTGTAAAAACTATTTTTCGCAACCAATGGTGCGAAACACATTCCTAGATGCCCAAGATCACTTTTAAGAGGTTTCGAGCGGTTTCGTTCTCGCACCACACAAACTTTTCGGCGGGCCCACCGACTCGTGTAAAAACTATTTTTCGCAACCAATGGTGCGAAACACATTCCTAGATGCCCAAGATCACTTTTAAGAGGTTTCGAGCGGTTTCGTTCTCGCACCACACAAACTTTTCGGCGGGCCCACCGACTCGTGTAAAAACTATTTTTCGCAACCAATGGTGCGAAACACATTCCTAGATGCCCAAGATCACTTTTAAGAGGTTTCGAGCGGTTTCGTTCTCGCACCACACAAACTTTTCGGCGGGCCCACCGACTCGTGTAAAAACTATTTTTCGCAACCAATGGTGCGAAACACATTCCTAGATGCCCAAGATCACTTTTAAGAGGTTTCGAGCGGTTTCGTTCTCGCACCACACAAACTTTTCGGCGGGCCCACCGACTCGTGTAAAAACTATTTTTCGCAACCAATGGTGCGAAACACATTCCTAGATGCCCAAGATCACTTTTAAGAGGTTTCGAGCGGTTTCGTTCTCGCACCACACAAACTTTTCGGCGGGCCCACCGACTCGTGTAAAAACTATTTTTCGCAACCAATGGTGCGAAACACATTCCTAGATGCCCAAGATCACTTTTAAGAGGTTTCGAGCGGTTTCGTTCTCGCACCACACAAACTTTTCGGCGGGCCCACCGACTCGTGTAAAAACTATTTTTCGCAACCAATGGTGCGAAACACATTCCTAGATGTCCAAGATCACTTTTGAGTGGTTTCGAGCGGTTTCGTTCTCGCACCACACAAACATTTCGGCGGGCCCACCGACTCGTGTTAAAACTATTTCTCACAACCAATAGTGCGAAACACATTCCTAGATGCCCAAGATCACTTTAAGAGGTTTCGAGCGGTTTCGTTCTCGCACCACACAAACTTTTTGGCGGGCCCACGGATTCGTGTAAAAACTATTTTTCACAAGCAATGATGCGAAACACAATCCTAGAAGACCAAAAACACTTTTGAGTGGTTTTGAGCGGTTTCGTTCTCGCACCACACAATCTTTCCGGTGGGCCCACCGACTCGTAAAAACTATTTTTCGCAACCAATGGTGCGAAACACATTCCTAGATGCCCAAGATCACTTTTAAGTGGTTTCGAGCGGTTAGGTTCTCGCACCACTCAAACTTTTTGGCGGGCCCACGAAATCGTGTAAAAACTCTTTTTCACAAGCAATGATGCGAAACACATTCCTAGATGACCAAAAACACTTTTGAGTGGTTTTGAGCTGTTTCGTTCTCGCACCACACAAACTTTTCGGCAGCCCACCGACTCGTGTAAAAACTATTTTTCGCGACCAATGGTGCGAAATACATTCCAAGATGCCCAAAAACACTTTGGAGTGGTTTCGTTCTCGCACGACACAAACTTTTCGGCGGGCCCATCGACTCGTGTAAAAACTATTTTTCGCAACCAATGGTGCGAAACACATTCCTA
>BDMV01000007.1:5748089-5775171 GCA_008326285.1 Oryza officinalis
GCACCACACAAACTTTTCGGCGGGCCCACCGACTCGTGTAAAAACTATTTTTCGCAACAAATGGCGCGAAATTCCTAGATGCCCAAGATCACTTTTGAGTGGTTTCGTTCTCGCACCACACAAACTTTTCGGCGGGCCCACCGACTCGTGTAAAAACAATTTTTCGCAACCAATTATGCGAAACACATTCCTAGATGCCCAAGATCACTTTTAAGAGGTTTCGAGCGGTTTCGTTCTCGCACCACACAAACTTTTTGGCGGGCCCACGGGTTCGTGTAAAAACTATTTTTCGCAAGCAATGATGCGAAACACATTCCTAGATGACCAAAAACACTTTTGAGTGGTTTTGAGCTGTTTCGTTCTCGCTCCACACAAACTTTCCGGTGGGCCCACCGACTCGTAAAAACTATTTTTCGCAACCAATGGTGCGAAACACATTCCTGGATGCCCAAGATCACTTTTGAGTGGTTTCGAGCGGTTTCGTTCTCGCACCACACAAACATTTCGGCGGGCCCACCGACTGGTGTAAAAACTATTTCTCGCATCCAATAGTGCGAAACACATTCCTAGATGCCCAAGATCACTTTTAAGAGGTTTCGAGCGGTTTCGTTCTCGCACCACACAAACTTTTTGGCGGGCCCACGGATTCGTATAAAAACTATTTTTCGCAAGCAATGATGCGAAACACATTCCTAGATGACCAAAAACACTTTTGAGTGGTTTTGAGCTGTTTCGTTCTCGCACCACACAAACTTTCCGGTGGGCCCACCGACTCGTAAAAACTATTTTTCGCAACCAATGGTGCGAAACACATTCCTAGATGCCCAAGATCACTTTTAAGAGGTTTCGAGCGGTTTCGTTCTCGCACCACACAAACTTTTCGGCGGGCCCACCGACTCGTGTAAAAACTATTTTTCGCAACCAATGGTGCGAAACACATTCCTAGATGCCCAAGATCACTTTTAAGAGGTTTCGAGCGGTTTCGTTCTCGCACCACACAAACTTTTCGGCGGGCCCACCGACTCGTGTAAAAACTATTTTTCGCAACCAATGGTGCGAAACACATTCCTAGATGCCCAAGATCACTTTTAAGAGGTTTCGAGCGGTTTCGTTCTCGCACCACACAAACTTTTCGGCGGGCCCACCGACTCGTGTAAAAACTATTTTTCGCAACCAATGGTGCGAAACACATTCCTAGATGCCCAAGATCACTTTTAAGAGGTTTCGAGCGGTTTCGTTCTCGCACCACACAAACTTTTCGGCGGGCCCACCGACTCGTGTAAAAACTATTTTTCGCAACCAATGGTGCGAAACACATTCCTAGATGCCCAAGATCACTTTTAAGAGGTTTCGAGCGGTTTCGTTCTCGCACCACACAAACTTTTCGGCGGGCCCACCGACTCGTGTAAAAACTATTTTTCGCAACCAATGGTGCGAAACACATTCCTAGATGCCCAAGATCACTTTTAAGAGGTTTCGAGCGGTTTCGTTCTCGCACCACACAAACTTTTCGGCGGGCCCACCGACTCGTGTAAAAACTATTTTTCGCAACCAATGGTGCGAAACACATTCCTAGATGCCCAAGATCACTTTTAAGAGGTTTCGAGCGGTTTCGTTCTCGCACCACACAAACTTTTCGGCGGGCCCACCGACTCGTGTAAAAACTATTTTTCGCAACCAATGGTGCGAAACACATTCCTAGATGCCCAAGATCACTTTTAAGAGGTTTCGAGCGGTTTCGTTCTCGCACCACACAAACTTTTCGGCGGGCCCACCGACTCGTGTAAAAACTATTTTTCGCAACCAATGGTGCGAAACACATTCCTAGATGCCCAAGATCACTTTTAAGAGGTTTCGAGCGGTTTCGTTCTCGCACCACACAAACTTTTCGGCGGGCCCACCGACTCGTGTAAAAACTATTTTTCGCAACCAATGGTGCGAAACACATTCCTAGATGCCCAAGATCACTTTTAAGAGGTTTCGAGCGGTTTCGTTCTCGCACCACACAAACTTTTCGGCGGGCCCACCGACTCGTGTAAAAACTATTTTTCGCAACCAATGGTGCGAAACACATTCCTAGATGCCCAAGATCACTTTTAAGAGGTTTCGAGCGGTTTCGTTCTCGCACCACACAAACTTTTCGGCGGGCCCACCGACTCGTGTAAAAACTATTTTTCGCAACCAATGGTGCGAAACACATTCCTAGATGCCCAAGATCACTTTTAAGAGGTTTCGAGCGGTTTCGTTCTCGCACCACACAAACTTTTCGGCGGGCCCACCGACTCGTGTAAAAACTATTTTTCGCAACCAATGGTGCGAAACACATTCCTAGATGCCCAAGATCACTTTTAAGAGGTTTCGAGCGGTTTCGTTCTCGCACCACACAAACTTTTCGGCGGGCCCACCGACTCGTGTAAAAACTATTTTTCGCAACCAATGGTGCGAAACACATTCCTAGATGCCCAAGATCACTTTTAAGAGGTTTCGAGCGGTTTCGTTCTCGCACCACACAAACTTTTCGGCGGGCCCACCGACTCGTGTAAAAACTATTTTTCGCAACCAATGGTGCGAAACACATTCCTAGATGCCCAAGATCACTTTTAAGAGGTTTCGAGCGGTTTCGTTCTCGCACCACACAAACTTTTCGGCGGGCCCACCGACTCGTGTAAAAACTATTTTTCGCAACCAATGGTGCGAAACACATTCCTAGATGCCCAAGATCACTTTTAAGAGGTTTCGAGCGGTTTCGTTCTCGCACCACACAAACTTTTTGGCGGGCCCACGGGTTCGTGTAAAAACTATTTTTCGCAACCAATGGTGCGAAACACATTCCTAGATTCCCAAGATCACTTTTAAGAGGTTTCGAGCGGTTTCGTTCTCGCACCACACAAACTTTTCGGCGGGCCCACCGACTCGTGTAAAAACTATTTTTCGCGACCAATCGAGCGAAATACATTCCAAGATGCCCAAAAACACTTTGGAGTGGTTTCGTTCTCGCACCACACAAACTTTTCGGCGGGCCCACCGACTCGTGTAAAAACTATTTTTCGCAACCAATTATGCGAAACACATTCCTAGATGCCCAAGATCACTTTTAAGAGGTTTCAAGCGGTTTCGTTCTCGCACCGCACAAACTTTTCGGCGGGCCCACCGCCTCGTGTAAAAACTATTTTTCACAAGCAATGGTGCGAAACACATTCCTAGATGACCAAAAACACTTTTGAGTGGTTTTGAGCTGTTTCGTTCTCGCTCCACACAAACTTTCCGGTGGGCCCACCGACTCGTAAAAACTATTTTTCGCAACCAATGGTGCGAAACACATTCCTAGAGTCCCAAGATCACTTTTAAGAGGTTTCGAGCGGTTTCGTTCTCGCACCACACAAACTTTTCGGCGGGCCCACCGACTCGTGTAAAAACTATTTTTCGCGACCAATCGTGCGAAATACATTCCAAGATGCCCAAAAACACTTTGGAGTGGTTTCGTTCTCGCACCACACAAACTTTTCGGCGGGCCCACCGACTCGTGTAAAAACTATTTTTCGCAACCAATGGTGCGAAACACATTCCTAGATGCCCAAGATCACTTTTGAGTGGTTTCGAGCGGTTTCGTTCTCGCACCACACAAACTTTTCGGCGAGCCCACCGACTCGTGTAAAAACAATTTTTCGCAACCAATTATGCGAAACACATTCCTAGATGCCCAAGATCACTTTTAAGAGGTTTCAAGCGGTTTCGTTCTCGCACCGCACAAACTTTTCGGCGGGCCCACCGCCTCGTGTAAAAACTATTTTTCACAAGCAACGGTGCGAAACACATTCCTAGATGACCAAAAACACTTTTGAGTGGTTTTGAGCTGTTTCGTTCTCGCTCCACACAAACTTTCCGGTGGGCCCACCGACTCGTAAAAACTATTTTTCGCAACCAATGGTGCGAAACACATTCCTAGAGTCCCAAGATCACTTTTAAGAGGTTTCGAGCGGTTTCGTTCTCGCACCACACAAACTTTTCGGCGGGCCCACCGACTCGTGTAAAAACTATTTTTCGCAACCAATGGTGCGAAACACATTCCTAGATGCCCAAGATCACTTTTAAGAGGTTTCGAGCGGTTTCGTTCTCGCACCACACAAACTTTTTGGCGGGCCCACGGATTCGTGTAAAAACTATTTTTCGCAAGCAATGATGCGAAACACATTCCTAGATGACCAAAAACACTTTTGAGTGGTTTTGAGCTGTTTCGTTCTCGCACCACACAAACTTTCCGGTGGGCCCACCGACTTGTAAAAACTATTTTTCGCAACCAATGGTGCGAAACACATTCCTAGATGCCCAAGATCACTTTTAAGAGGTTTCGAGCGGTTTCGTTCTCGCACCACACAAACTTTTTGGCGGGCCCACGGATTCGTGTAAAAACTATTTTTCGCAAGCAATGATGCGAAACACATTCCTAGATGACCAAAAACACTTTTGAGTGGTTTTGAGCTGTTTCGTTCTCGCACCACACAAACTTTCCGGTGGGCCCACCGACTTGTAAAAACTATTTTTCGCAACCAATGGTGCGAAACACATTCCTAGATGCCCAAGATCACTTTTAAGAGGTTTCGAGCGGTTTCGTTCTCGCACCACACAAACTTTTTGGCGGGCCCACGGATTCGTGTAAAAACTATTTTTCGCAAGCAATGATGCGAAACACATTCCTAGATGACCAAAAACACTTTTGAGTGGTTTTGAGCTGTTTCGTTCTCGCACCACACAAACTTTCCGGTGGGCCCACCGACTCGTAAAAACTATTTTTCGCAACCAATGGTGCGAAACACATTCCTAGATGCCCAAGATCACTTTTAAGAGGTTTCGAGCGGTTTCGTTCTCGCACCACAGAAACTTTTTGGCGGGCCCACGGATTCGTGTAAAAACTATTTTTCGCAAGCAATGATGCGAAACACATTCCTAGATGACCAAAAACACTTTTGAGTGGTTTTGAGCTGTTTCGTTCTCGCACCACACAAACTTTCCGGTGGGCCCACCGACTCGTAAAAACTATTTTTCGCAACCAATGGTGCGAAACACATTCCTAGATGCCCAAGATCACTTTTAAGAGGTTTCGAGCGGTTTCGTTCTCGCACCACACAAACTTTTTGGCGGGCCCACGAATTCGTGTAAAAACTATTTTTCGCAAGCAATGATGCGAAACACATTCCTAGATGACCAAAAACACTTTTGAGTGGTTTTGAGCTGTTTCGTTCTCGCACCACACAAACTTTCCGGTGGGCCCACCGACTCGTAAAAACTATTTTTCGCAACCAATGGTGCGAAACACATTCCTAGATGCCCAAGATCACTTTTAAGAGGTTTCGAGCGGTTTCGTTCTCGCACCACACAAACTTTTCGGCGGGCCCACCGACTCGTGTAAAAACTATTTTTCGCAACCAATGGTGCGAAACACATTCCTAGATGCCCTTTAAGATGGTTTCGAGCGGTTTCGTTCTCGCACCACACAAACTTTTCGGCGGGCCCACCGACTCGTGTAAAAACTATTTTCGCACCAATGGTGCGAAACACATTCCTAGATGCCCAAGATCACTTTTAAGAGGTTTCGAGCGGTTTCGTTCTCGCACCACACAAACCTTTTCGGCGGGCCCACCGATCTCGTGTAAAAACTATTTTTCGCAACCAATGTGCGAAACACATTCCTAGATGACCAAAAACACTTTTGAGTGGTTTTGAGCTGGTTTCGTTCTCGCACCACACAAACTTTCCGGTGGGCCCACCGACTCGTAAAAACTATTTTTCGCAAGCAATGCTGCGAAACACATTCCTAGATGCCCGAGATCACTTTTAAGAGGTTTCGAGCGGTTTCGTTCTCGCACCACACAAACTTTTCGGCGGGCCCACCGACTCGTGTAAAAACTATTTTTCGCAACCAATGGTGCGAAACACATTCCTAGATGCCCAAGATCACTTTTGAGTGGTTTCGAGCGGTTTCGTTCTCGCACCACACAAACATTTCGGCGGGCCCACCGACTCGTGTAAAAACTATTTTTCGCGACCAATGGTGCTAAATACATTCCAAGATGCCCAAAAACACTTTGGAGTGGTTTCGTTCTTGCACCACACAAACTTTTCGGCGGGCCCACCGACTCGTGTAAAAACTATTTTTCGCAACCAATGGTGCGAAACACATTCCTAGATGCCCAAGATCACTTTTGAGTGGTTTCGAGCGGTTTCGTTCTCGCACCACACAAACATTTCGGCGGGCGCACCGACTCGTGTAAAAACTATTTCTCGCAACCAATAGTGCGAAACACATTCCTAGATGACCAAAAACACTTTTGAGTGGTTTTGAGCTGTTTCGTTCCCGCACCACACAAACTTTCCGGTGGGCCCACCGACTCGTAAAAACTATTTTTCGCAAGCAATGCTGCGAAACACATTCCTAGATGCCCAAGATCACTTTTAAGAGGTTTCGAGCGGTTTCGTTCTCGCACCACACAAACTTTTCGGCGAGCCCACCGACTCGTGTAAAAACTATTTTTCGCAACCAATGGTGCGAAACACATTCCTAGATGCCCAAGATCACTTTTGAGTGGTTTCGAGCGGTTTCGTTCTCGCACCACACAAACATTTCGGCGGGCCCACCGACTCGTGTTAAAACTATTTTTCGCGACCAATGGTGCGAAATACATTCCAAGATGCCCAAAAACACTTTGGAGTGGTTTCGTTCTTGCACCACACAAACTTTTCGGCGGGCCCACCGACTCGTGTAAAAACTATTTTTCGCAACCAATTATGCGAAACACATTCCTAGATGCGCAAGATCACTTTTGAGTGGTTTGGAGCTGTTTCGTTCTCGCTCCACACAAACTTTACGGTGGGCCCACCGACTCGTAAAAACTATTTTTCGCAACCAATGGTGCGAAACACTTTCCTAGATGCTCAAGATCACTTTTAAGAGGTTTCGAGCGGTTTCGTTCTCGCACCACAAAAACTTTTCGGCGGGCCCACCGACTCGTGTAAAAACTATTTTTCGCAACCAATGGTGCGAAACACATTCCTAGATGCCCAAGATCAGTTTTGAGTGGTTTCGAGCGGTTTCGTTCTCGCACCACACAAACTTTTCGGCGGGCCCACCGACTCGTGTAAAAACTATTTTTCGCAACCAATGGTGCGAAACACATTCCTAGATGCCCAAGATCACATTTAAGAGGTTTCGAGCGGTTTCGTTCTCGCACCACACAAACTTTTTGGCGGGCCCACGAATTCGTGTAAAATCTATTTTTCGCAAGCAATGATGCGAAACACATTCCTAGATGACCAAAAACACTTTTGAGTGGTTTTGAGCTGTTTCGTTCTCGCACCACACAAACTTTCCGGTGGGCCCACCGACTCGTGTATAAACTATTTTTCGCAACCAATGGGGCGAAACACATTCCTAGATGCCCAAGATCACTTTTGACTGGTTTCGAGCGGTTTCGTTCTCGCACCACACAAACTTTCCGGTGGGCCCACCGACTCGTAAAAACTATTTTTCGCAAGCAATAGTGCGAAACACATTTCTAGATGCCCAAGATCATTTTTAAGAGGTTTCGAGCAGTTTCATTCTTGCACCACACAAACTTTTCGGCGGGCCCACCGACTCGTGTAAAAACTTTTTTTCGAAACCAATGGTGCGAAACACATTTCTAGATGCCCAAGATCACTTTTAAGAGGTTTCGAGCGGTTTCGTTCTCCCACCACACAAACATTTCGGCGGGCCCACCGACTCGTGTAATAACTATTTTTCGCAACCAATGGTGCGAAACACATTCCTAGATGCCCAAGATCACTTTTGAGTGGTTTCGAGCGGTTTCGTTCTCGCACCACACAAACTTTTCGGCGGGCCCACCGACTCGTGTAATAACTTTTTGTCGCAACCAATTATGCGAAACACATTCCTAGATGACCAAAAACACTTTTGAGTGGTTTTGAGCTGTTTCGTTCTCGCACCACACAAACTTTCCGGTGGGCCCACCGACTCGTAAAAACTATTTTTCGCAACCAATGGTGCGAAACACATTTCTAGATACCCAAGATCACTTTTAAGAGGTTTCGAGCGGTTTCGTTCTCACACCACACAAACATTTCGGCGGGCCCACCGACTCGTGTAAAAACTATTGGTCGCAACCAATTATGCGAAACACATTCCTAGATGACCAAAAACACTTTTGGGTGGTTTTGAGTTGTTTCGTTCTCGCACCACACAAACTTTCCGGTGGGCCCACCGACTCGTAAAAACTAATTTTCGCAAGCAATAGTGCGAAACACATTTCTAGATGCCCAAGATCATTTTTAAGAGGTTTCGAGCAGTTTCGTTCTCGCACCACACAAACTTTTCGGCGGGCCCACCGACTCGTGTAAAAACTATTTTTCGCGACCAATCGTGCGAAATACATTCCAAGATGCCCAAAAACACTTTTGAGTGGTTTTGAGCTGTTTCGTTCTCGCACCACACAAACTTTCCGGTGGGCCCACCGACTCGTAAAAACTATTTTTCGCAACCAATGGTGCGAAACACATTTCTAGATGCCCAAGATCACTTTTAAGAGGTTTCGAGCGGTTTCGTTCTCACACCACACAAACATTTCGGCGGGCCCACCGACTCGTGTAAAAACTATTTCTCGTATCCAATAGTGCGAAACACTTTCCTAGATGCCCAAGATCACTTTTAAGAGGTTTCGAGCGGTTTCGTTCTCGCACCACACAAACTTTTTGGCGGGCCCATGGATTCATATAAAAACTATTTTTCGCAAGCAATGATGCGAAACACATTCCTAGATGACCAAAAACACTTTTGAGTGGTTTTGAGCTGTTTCGTTCTCGCACCACACAAACTTTCCGGTGGGCCCACCGACTCGTAAAAACTAGTTTTCGCAACCAATGGTGCGAAACACATTCCTAGATGCCCAAGATCACTTTTAAGAGATTTCGAGCGGTTTCATTCTCGCACCACACAAACTTTTCGGCGGGCCCACCGACTCGTGTAAAAACTATTTTTCGCAACCAATGGTGCGAAACACATTCCTAGATGCCTAAGATCACATTTGAGTGGTTTCGTTCTCGCACCACACAAACTTTTCGGTGGGCACACCGACTCGTGTAAAAACTATTTTTCGCAACCAATGGTGCGAAACACATTCCTAGATGCCCAAGATCACTTTTGAGTGGTTTCGAGCGGTTTCGTTCTCGCACCACACAAACATTTCGGCGGGCCCACCGACTCGTGTAAAAACTATTTCTCGCAACCAATAGTGCGAAACACATTCCTAGAAGCCCAAGATCACTTTTAAGAGGTTTCGAGCGGTTTCGTTCTCGCACCACACAAACTTTTTGGCGGGCCCACGGATTCGTGAAAAAACTTTTTTTCGCAAGCAATGATGCGAAACACATTCCTAGAGGAGCAAAAACACTTTTGAGTGGTTTTGAGCTGTTTCGTTCTCGCACCACACAAACTCTCCGGTGGGCCCACCGACTCATAAAAACTATTTTTCGCAACCAATGGTGCGAAACACATTCCTAGATGCCCAAGATCAGTTTTGAGTGGTTTGGAGGTGTTTCGTTCACGTTCCACACAAACTTTCCGGTGGGCCCACCGACTCGTAAAAACTATTTTTCGCAACCAATGGTGCGAAACACTTTCCTAGATGCTCAAGATCACTTTTAAGAGGTTTCGAGCGGTTTCGTTCTCGCACCACAAAAACTTTTCGGCGGGCCCAACGACTCGTGTAAAAACTATTTTTCGCAACCAATGGTGCCAAACACATTCCTAGATGCCCAAGATCACTTTTGAGTGGTTTCGAGCGGTTTCGTTCTCGCACCACACAAACTTTTCGGCGGGCCCACCGACTCGTGTATAAACTATTTTTCGCAACCAATTATGCGAAACACATTCCTAGATGCCCAAGATCACTTTTGAGTGGTTTGGAGGTGTTTCGTTCACGCTCCACACAAACTTTCCGGTGGGCCCACCGACTCGTAAAAACTATTTTTCGCAACCAATGGTGCGAAACACTTTCCTAGATGCTCAAGATCACTTTAAAGAGGTTTCGAGCGGTTTCGTTCTCGCACCACAAAAACTTTTCGGCGGGCCCACCGACTCGTGTAAAAACTATTTTTCGCAACCAATTATGCGAAACACATTCCTAGATGCCCAAGATCACTTTTGAGTGGTTTCGATCGGTTTCGTTCTCGCACCACACAAACTTTTTGGCGGGCCCACGAATTCGTGTAAAATCTATTTTTCGCAAGCAATGATGCGAAACACATTCCTAGATGACCAAAAACACTTTTGAGTGGTTTTGAGCTGTTTCGTTCTCGCACCACACAAACTTTCCGGTGGGCCCACCGACTCGTAAAAACTATTTTTCGCAAGCAATGGTGCGTAACACATTTCTAGATGCCCAAGATCACTTTTAACAGGTTTCGAGCAGTTTCGTTCTCGCACCACCCAAACTTTTCGGCGGGCCCACCCACTCGTGTAAAAACTATTTTTCGCAACCAATGGTGCGAAACACATTTCTAGATGCCTTTAAGAGGTTTCGAGCGGTTTCGTTCTCACACCACACAAACATTTCGGCGGCCCCACCAACTCGTGTAAAAACTATTTCTCGCATCCAAGAGTGCGAAACACATTCCTAGATGCCTAAGATCACTTTTAAGAGGTTTCGAGCGGTTTCGTTCTCGCACCACACAACCTTTTTGGCGGGCCCACGGATTCGTCTAAAAACTATTTTTCGCAAGCAATGATGCGAAACACATTCCTAGATGACCAAAAACACTTTTGAGTGGTTTTGAGCGGTTTCGTTCTCGCACCACACAAACTTTCCGGTGGGCCCACCGACTCGTAAAAACTATTTTTCGCAAGCAATGGTGCGAAACACATTCCTCGATGCCCAAGATCACTTTTAAGAGGTTTCGAGCGGTTTCGTTCTCGCACTACCCAAACTTTTCGGCGGGCCCACCGACTCGTGTAAAAACTATTTTTCGCAACCAATGGTGCGAAACACATTCCTAGATGCCCAAGATCACTTTTGAGTGGTTTCGTTCTCGCACCACACAAACTTTTCGGCGGGCCCACCGACTCGTGTAAAAACTATTTTTCGCAACCAATTATGAGAAACACATTCCTAGATGCCCAAGATCACTTTTAAGAGGTTTCGAGCGGTTTCGTTCTCGTGCCACACAAACTTTTCGACGGGCCCACCGACTCGTGTAAAAACTATTTTTCGCAAGCAATGATGCGAAACACATTCCTAGATGCCCAAGATCACTTTTGGGAGGTTTCGAGCGGTTTCGTTCTCGTACCACACAAACATTTGGGCGGGCCCACCGACTCGTGTAAAAACTATTTCTCGCAACCAATGGTGCGAAACACATTTCTAGATGCCTTTAAGAGGTTTCGAGCGGTTTCGTTCTCACACCACACAAACATTTCGGCGGCCCCACCAACTCGTGTAAAAACTATTTCTCGCATCCAAGAGTGCGAAACACATTCCTAGATGCCTAAGATCACTTTTAAGAGGTTTCGAGCGGTTTCGTTCTCGCACCACACAACCTTTTTGGCGGGCCCACGGATTCGTCTAAAAACTATTTTTCGCAAGCAATGATGCGAAACACATTCCTAGATGACCAAAAACACTTTTGAGTGGTTTTGAGCTGTTTCGTTCTCGCACCGCACAAACTTTCCGGTGGGCCCACCGACTCGTAAAAACTATTTTTCGCAAGCAATGCTGCGAAACACATTCCTAGATGCCCAAGATCACTTTTAAGAAGTTTCGAGCGGTTTCGTTCTCGCACCACACAAACTTTTCGGCGGGCCCACCGACTCGTGTAAAAACTATTTTTCGCAACCAATGGTGCGAAACACATTCCTAGATGCCCAAGATCACTTTTGAGTGGTTTGGAGCGGTTTCGTTCTCGCACCACACAAACATTTCGGCGGGCCCACCGACTCGTGTAAAAACTATTTCTCGCAACCAATAGTGCGAAACACATTCCTAGATGCCCAAGATAACTTTTAAGAGGTTTCGAGCGGTTTCGTTCTCGCACCACACAAACATTTCGGCGGGCCCATCGACTCGTGTAAAAACTATTTCTCGCATCCAATAGTGCGAAACACATTCCTAGATGCCCAAGATCACTTTTAAGAGGTTTCGAGCGGTTTCGTTCTCGCTCCACACAAACTTTTTGGTGGGCCCACGGATTCGTGTAAAAACAATTTCTCGTAAGCAATAATGCGAAACACATTTCTAGATGACCAAAAACACTTTTGATTGGTTTTGAGGAGTTTCGTTCTCGCACCACACAAACTATCCATTGGGCCCACCGACTCGTAAAAACTATTTTTCGCAAGGAATGGTGCGTAACACATTTCTAGATGCCCAAGATCACTTTTAACAGGTTTCGAGCAGTTTCGTTCTCGCACCACACAAACTTTTCGGCGGGCCCACCGACTCGTGTAAAAACTATTTTTCGCAACCAATGGTGCAAAACACATTCCTAGATGCCCAAGATCACATTTAAGATGTTTCGAGCGGTTTCGTTCTCGCACCACACAAACATTTCGGCGGGCCCACCGACTCGTGTAAAAACTATTTCTGCAACCAATCGTGTGAAACACATTCCTAAATGCCCAAGATCACTTTTAAGAGGTTTCGAGCGGTTTCGTTCTCGCACCACACAATCTTTCCGGAAGGCCGACCGGCTCGTGTAAAAACTATTTTTCGCAACCAATGGTGCGAAATACATTCCAAGATGCCCAAAAACACTTTGGAGTGGTTTCGTTCTCGCACCACACAAACTTTTCGGCGGCCCCACCGACTCGTGTAAAAACTATTTTTCGCAAGCAATGGTGCGAAAGACATTCCTAGATGACCAAAAACACTTTCGAGTGGTTTTGAGCTGTTTCGTTCTCGCACCACACAAACTTTTCGGTGGGCCCACCGACTCGTAAAAACTATTTTTCGCAACCAATGGTGCGAAACACATTCCTATATGCCCAAGATCACTTTTAAGAGGTTTCGAGCGGTTTCGTTCTCGCACCACACAAACATTTCGGCGGGCCCACCAACTCGTGTAAAAACTATATTTCGCAACCAATGGTGCAAAACACATTCCTAGATGCCCAAGATCACATTTAAGATGTTTCGAGCGGTTTCGTTCTCGCACCACACAAACATTTCGGAGGGCCCACCGACTCGTGTAAAAACTATTTCTCGCAACCAATCGTGTGAAACACATCCCTAAATGCCCAAGATCACTTTTAAGATGTTTCGAGCGGTTTCGTTCTCGCACCACACAATCTTTCCGAAAGGCCGACCGGCTCGTGTAAAAACTATTTTTCGCAACCAATGGTGCGAAATACATTCAAAGATGCCCATAAACACTTTGGAGTGGTTTCGTTCTCGCACCGCACAAACTTTTTGGTGGGCCCACCGACTCGTGTAAAAACTATTTTTCGCAACCAATTATGCGAAACACATTCCTAGATGCCCAATATCACTTTGGAGTGGTTTCGTTCTCGCACCACACAAACTTTTCGGCGGGCCCACCGAATCGTGTAAAAACTATTTTTCGCAAGCAATGATGCGAAACACATTCCTAGATGACCAAAAATACTTTCGAGTGGTTTTGAGTTGTTTCGTTCTCGCACCACACAAACTTTCCGGTGGGCCCACCGACTCGTAAAAACTATTTTTCGCAACCAATGGTGCGAAACACATTCCTAGATGCCCAAGATCACTTTTAAGAGGTTTCGAGCGGTTTCGTTCTCGCACCACACAAACTTTCCGGTGGGCCCACCGACTCGTAAAAACTATTTTTCGCAACCAAGGGTGCGAAACACATTCCTATATGCCCAAGATCACTTTTAAGAGGTTTGAAGCGGTTTCGTTCTCGCACCACACAAACATTTCGGCGGGCCCACCGACTCGTGTAAAAACTATTTCTCGCATCCAATCGTGCGAAACACATTCCTAGATGCCCAATATCACTTTTAAGAGGTTTTGAGCGGTTTCGTTCTCTTACAATTCAAACTTTCCGGTGGGCCCACCGACTCGTAAAAACTATTTTTCGCAATCAATGATGCGAAACACATTCCTAGATGACCAAAAACACTTTTGAGTGGTTTTGAGCTGTTTCGTTCTCGCACCACACAAACTTTCCGGTGGGCCCACCGACTCGTACAAACTATTTTTCGCAACCAATGGTGCGAAACACATTCCTAGATGCCCAAGATCACTTTTAAGAGGTTTCGGGCGGTTTCGTTCTCGCACCACACAAACTCGGCAGGCCCACCGACTCGTGTATAAACTATTTGTCGCAACCAATGGTGCGAAACACATTCCTAGATGCCCAAGATCACATTTAAGATGTTTCGAGCGGTTTCGTTCTCGCACCACACAAACATTTCGGCGGGCCCACCGACTCGTGTAAAAACTATTTCTCACAACCAATCGTGTGAAACACATCCCTAAATGCCTAAGATCACTTTTAAGATGTTTCGAGCGGTTTCGTTCTCGCAGCACACAATCTTTTCGGAAGGCCGACCGGCTCGTGTAAAAACTATTTTTCGCAACCAATGGTGCGAAATACATTCCAAGATGCCCAAAAACACTTTGGAGTGGTTTCGTTCTCGCACCACACAAACTTTTCGGCGGCCCCACCGACTTGTGTAAAAACTATTTTTCGCATCCAATTATGCGAATCACATTCCTAGATGCCCAAGATCACTTTGGAGTGGTTTCGTTCTCGCACCACACAAACTTTTCGGCGGGCCCACCGAATCGTGTAAAAACTATTTTTCGCAAGCAATGATGCGAAACACATTCCTAGATGACCAAAAACACTTTCGAGTGGTTTTGAGCTGTTTCGTTCTCGCACCACACAAACTTTCCGGTGGGCCCACCGACTCGTAAAAACTATTTTTCGCAACCAATGGTGCGAAACACATTCCTAGATGCCCAAGATCACTTTTAAGAGGTTTCGAGCGGTTTCGTTCTCGCACCACACAAACTTTTTGGCTGGCCCACGGAATCGTGTAAAAACTATTTTTCACAAGCAATGATGCGAAACACATTCCTAGATGACCAAAAACACTTTTGAGTGGTTTTGAGCGGTTTCGTTCTCGCACCACACAAACTTTCCGATGGGCCCACCGACTCGTAAAAACTATTTTTCGCAACCAATGGTGCGAAACACAATCCTAGATGCCCAAGATCACTTTTAAGAGGTTTCTAGCGGTTTCGTTCTCGCACCACCCAAACATTTCGGCGGGCCCACCGACTCGTGTAAAAACTATTTTTCGCAACCAATGGTGCGAAACACATTCCTAGATGCCCAAGATCACTTTTGAGTGGTTTCGTTCTCGAACCACACAAACTTTTCGGCGGGCCCACCGACTCGTGTAAAAACTATTTTTCGCAACCAATTATGCGAAACACATTCCTAGATGCCCAAGATCACTTTTAAGAGCTTTCGAGCGGTTTCGGTCTCGTGCCACACAAACTTTTCGACGGGCCCACCGACTCGTGTAAAAACTATTTTTCGCAAGCAATGATGCGAAACACATTCCTAGATGACCAAAAACACTTTTGAGTGGTTTTGAGCGGTTTCGTTCTCGCACCACACAAACTTTTCGGCGGGCCCACCGAATCGGGTAAAAACTATTTTTCGCAAGCAATGATGCGAAACACATTCCTAGATGACCAAAAACACTTTTGAGTGGTTTTGAGCTGTTTCGTTCTCGCACCACACAAACTTTCCGGTGGGCCCACCGACTCGTAAAAACTATTTTTCGCAACCAATGGTGCGAAACACATTCCTAGATGCCCAAGATCACTTTTAAGAGGTTTCGAGCGGTTTCGTTCTCGCACCACACAAACTTTTCGGCGGGCCCACCGACTCGTGTAAAAACTATTTGTCGCAACCAATGGTGCGAAACACATTCCTAGATGCCCAAGATCACTTTTGAGAGGTTTCGAGCGGTTTCCTTCTCGTACCACACAAACATTTCGGCGGGCCCACCGACTCGTGTAAAAACTATTTTTCGCAAGCAATGATGCGAAACACATTCCTAGATGACCAAAAACACTTTTGAGTGGTTTTGAGCGGTTTCGTTCTCGCACCACACAAACTTTCCGGTGGGCCCACCGACTCGTAAAAACTATTTTTCGCAACCAATGGTGCGAAACACATTCCTAGATGCCCAAGATCACTTTTAAGAGGATTCGAGCGGTTTCGTTCTCGCACCACACAAACTTTTTGGCGGGCCCACGGATTCGTGTAAAAACTATTTTTCACTAGCAATCATGCGAAACACATTCCTAGATGACCAAAAACACTTTTGAGTGGTTTTGAGCTGTTTCGTTCTCGCTCCACACAAACTTTCCGGTGGGCCCACCGACTTGTAAAAACTATTTTTCGCAACCAATGGTGCGAAACACATTCCTAGATGCCCAAGATCACTTTTAAGATGTTTCGAGCGGTTTCGTTCTCGTACCACCCAAACTTTTCGGCGGGCCCACCGACTCGTGTAAAAACTATTTTTCGCAACCAATGGTGCGAAACACATTCCTAGATGCCCAAGATCACTTTTGAGTGGTTTCGTTCTCGCACCACACAAACTTTTCGGCGGGTCCACCGACTCGTGTAAAAACTATTTTTCGCAACCAATTATGCGAAACACATTCCTAGATGCCCAAGATCACTTTGGAGTGGTTTCGTTCTCGCACCACACAAACTTTTCGGCGGGCCCACCGGATCGTGTAAAAACTATTTTTCGCAAGCAATGATGCGAAACACATTCCTAGATGACCAAAAACACTTTTGATTGGTTTTGAGCGGTTTCGTTCTCGCACCACACAATCCTTTCGGCGGGCCCACCGACTCGTGTAAAAACTATTTCTCGCATCCAATCGTGCGAAACACATTCCTAGATGCCCAATATCACTTTTAAGAGGTTTCGAGCGGTTTCGTTCTCTTACCACACAAACTTTCCGGTGGGCCCACCGACTCGTAAAAACTATTTCTCGCAACCAATGATGCGAAACACATTCCTAGATAACCAAAAACACTTTTGAGTGGTTTTGAGCGGTTTCGTTCTCGCACCACACAAACTTTTCGGCGGTCCCACCGACTCGTGTAAAAACTATTTTTCGCAACCAATGGTGCGAAACACATTCCTAGATGCCCAAGATCACTTTTGAGTGGATTGGAGCTGTTTCGTTCTCGCACCACCCAAACTTTTCGGCGAGCCCACCGACTCGTGTAAAAACTATTTGTCGCAACCAATGGCGCGAAACACATTCCTAGATGCCCAAGATCACTTTTGAGTGGTTTCGTTCTCGCACCACACAAACTTTTCGACGGGCCCACCGAATCGTGTAAAAACTATTTTTCGCAAGCAATGATGCGAAACACATTCGTAGATGACCAAAAACACTTTCGAGTGGTTTTGAGCTGTTTCGTTCTCGCACCACACAAACTTTCCGGTGGGCCCACCGACTCGTAAAAACTATTTTTCGCAACCAATGGTGCGAAACACATTCCTAGATGCCCAAGATCACTTTTGAGTGGTTTCGTTCTCGCACCACACAAACCTTTCGGCGGGCCCACCGACTCGTGTAAAAACTATTTCTCGCATCCAATCGTGCGAAACACATTCCTAGATGCCCAATATCACTTTTAAGAGGTTTCGAGCGGTTTCTCTTACCACACAAACTTTCCGGTGGGCCCACCGACTCGTAAAAACTATTTCTCGGAACCAATGATGCGAAACACATTCCTAGATAACCAAAAACACTTTTGAGTGGTTTTGAGCTGTTTCGTTCTCGCACCACACAAACTTTCCGCGGGCCCACCGACTCGTGTAAAAACTATTTTTGCAACCAATGGTGCGAAACACATTCCTAGATGCCCAAGATCACTTTTGAGTGGTTTCGTTCTCGCACCACACAAACTTTTCGGCAGACCCACCGACTCGTGTAAAAACTATTTTTCGCAACCAATTATGCGAAATACATTCCTAGATGCCCAAGATCACTTTTGAGTGGTTTCGTTCTCGCACCACACAAACTTTCCGGTGGGCCCACCGACTCGTAAAAACTATTTTTCGCAACCAATGGTGCGAAACACATTCCTAGATGCCCAAGATCTCTTTTAAGAGGTTTCGAGCGGTTTCGTTCTCGCACCACACAAACTTTTCGGCGGTCCCACTAACTCGTGTAAAAACTATTTTTCGCAACCAATGGTGCGAAACACATTCCTAGATGCCCAAGATCACTTTTGAGTGGTTTCGTTCTCGCACCACACAATCCTTTCGGCGGGCCCACCGACTCGTGTAAAAACTATTTCTCGCATCCAATCGTGCGAAACACATTCCTAGATGCCCAAGATCACTTTTAAGAGGATTCGAGCGGTTTCGTTCTCGCACCACACAAACTTTTCGGCGGGCCCACCGACTCATGTAAAAACAATTTTTCGCAACCTATGGTGCGAAACACATTCCTAGAAGCCCAAGATCACTTTTGAGAGGTTTCGAGCGGTTTCGTTCTCGTACCACACAAACATTTCGGCGGGCCCACCGACTCGTGTAAAAACCATTTCTCGCATCCAATCGTGCGAAACACATTCCTAGATGCCCAAGATCACTTTTAAGAGGTTTCGAGCGGTTTCGTTCTCGCACCACACAAACTTTTTGGCGGGCCGACCGACTCGTGTAAAAACTATTTCTCGCATCCAATCGTGCGAAACACATTCCTAGATGCCCAAGATCACTTTTAAGAGGTTTCGAGCGGTTTCGTTCTCGCACCACACAAACTTTCCGGTGGGCCCACCGACTCGTAAAAACTATTTTTCGCAGCCAATGATGCGAAACACATTCCTAGATGACCAAAAACACTTTTGAGTGGTTTTGAGCTGTTTCGTTCTCGCACCACACAAACTTTCCGGTGGGCCCATTGACTCATAAAAACTATTTTTCGCAACCAATGGTGCGAAACACATTCCTAGATGCCCAAGATCACTTTTAAGAGGTTTCGAGCGGTTTCGTTCTCGCACCACACAAACTTTTTGGCGGGCCCACCGACTCGTGTAAAAACTATTTCTCGCATCCAATCGTGCGAAACACATTCCTAGATGCCCAATATCACTTTTAAGAGGTTTTGAGCGGTTTCGTTCTCGCACCACACAATCTTTTCGGCGAGCCCACCGAATCGTGTAAAAACTATTTTTCGCAAGCAATGATGCGAAACACATTCCAAGATGACCAAAAACACTTTTGAGTGGTTTTGAGCTGTTTCGTTCTCGCACCACACAAACTTTCCGGTGGGCCCATTGACTCGTAAAAACTATTTTTCGCACCCAATGGTGCGAAACACATTCCTAGATGCCCAAGATCACTTTTAAGAGGTTTCGAGCGGTTTCGTTCTCGCACCACACAAACTTTTTGGCGGGCCCACCGACTCGTGTAAAAACTATTTCTCGCATCCAATCGTGCGAAACACATTCCTAGATGCCCAATATCACTTTTAAGAGGTTTTGAGCGGTTTCGTTCTCGCACCACACAAACTTTTCGGCGAGCCCACCGAATCGTGTAAAAACTATTTGTCGCAACCAATGGCGCGAAACACATTCCTAGATACCCAAGATCACTTTTGAGTGGTTTCGTTCTCGCACCACACAAACCTTTCGGCGGGCCCACCGACTCGTGTAAAAACTATTTTTCGCAACCAATTATGGGAAACACATTCCTAGATGCCCAAGATCACTTTGGAGTGGTTTCGTTCTCGCACCACACAAACTTTTCGGAGGGCCCACCAAATCGTGTAAAAACTATTTTTCGCAACCAATGATGCGAAACACATTCCTAGATGACCAAAAACACTTTCGATCGGTTTTGAGCTGTTTCGTTCTCGCACTACACAAACTTTCCGGGGGGCCCACCGACTCATAAAAACTATTTTTCGCAACCAATGGTGCGAAACACATTCCTAGATGCCCAAGATCACTTTTAAGAGGTTTCGAGCGGTTTCGTTCTCGCACCACACAAACTTTTTGGCGGGCCGACGGATTCGTGTAAAAACTATTTTTCGCAAGCAATGATGCGAAACACATTCCAAGATGACCAAAAACACATTCGAGTGGTTTTGAGCTGTTTCGTTCTCGCACCACACAAACTTTTCGACGGGCCCACCGACTCGTGTAAAAACTATTTTTCGCAACCAATGGTGCGAAACACATTCCTAGATGCCCAAGATCACTTTTAACAGGTTTCGAGCGGTTTCGTTCATGCCCCACACAAACTTTTCGGCGGGCCCACCGACTCGTGTAAAAACTATTTCTCGCATCCAATCGTGCGAAATACATTCCTAGATGCCCAAGATCACTTTTAAGAGGTTTCGAGCGGTTTCGTTCTCGCACCACACAAACTTTTTGGCGGCCCCATCGACTCGTAAAAACTATTTTTCGCAACCAATGGTGCGAAACACATTCCTAGATGCCCAAGATCACTTTTAAGAGGTTTCGAGCGGTTTCATTCTTGCACCACACAAACTTTTTGGCGGGCCCACCGACTCGTGTAAAAACTATTTCTCGCATCCAATCGTGCGAAACACATTCCTAGATGCCCAATATCACTTTTAAGAGGTTTTGAGCGGTTTCGTTCTATTACCACTCAAACTTTTCGGCGGGGCCACGGACTCGTGTGAAAACTATTTTTCGCAACCAATGGTGCGAAACACATTCCCAGATGACCAAAAACACTTTTGAGTGGTTTTGAGCTGTTTCGTTCTCGCACCTCACAAACTTTCCGGTGGGCCCACCGACCCGTAAAAACTATTTTTCGCAACCAATGGTGCGAAACACATTCCTAGATGCCCAAGATCACTTTTAAGAGGTTTCGAGCGGTTTCGTTCTCGCACCACACAAACTTTTTGGCGGGCCCACGGATTCGTGTAAAAACTATTTTTCGCAACCAATGATGCGAAACACATTCCTAGATGACAAAAACACTTTTGAGTGGTTTCGAGCGGTTTCGTTCTCGCACCACACAAACTTTCCGGCGGGCCCACCTACTCGTGTAAAAACTATTTCTCGCTTCCAATCGTGCGAAACACATTCCTAGATGCCCAAGATCACTTTTAAGAGGTTTCGAGCGGTTTCGTTCTCGCACCACACAAACTTTTCGGCGGGCCCACCGACTCGTGTAAAAACTATTTCTCGGATCCAATCGTGCGAAACACATTCCTAGATGCCCAAGATCACTTTTGAGAGGTTTCGAGCGGATTCGTTCTCGTACCACACAAACATTTCGGCGGGCCCACCGACTCGTGTAAAAACTATTTCTCGCATCCAATCGTGCGAAACACATTCCTAGATGCCCAAGATCACTTTTAAGAGGTTTCGAGCGGTTTCGTTCTCGCACCACACAAACTTTTTGGCAGGCCCACGGATTCGTGTAAAAACTATTTCTCGCATCCAATCGTGCGAAACACATTCCTAAATGACCAAAAACACTTTTGAGTGGTTTTGAGCGTTTTCGTTATCGCACCACACAAACTTTCCGGTGGGCCCACCGACTCGTAAAAACTATTTTTCGCAACCAATGGTGCGAAACACATTCCAAGATGCCCAAGATCACTTTTAAGAGGTTTCAAGCGGTTTCGTTCTCGCACCACACAATCTTTTCGGCGGGCCCACCGACTCGTGTAAAAACTATTTTTCGCGACAAATAGTGCGAAATACATTCCAAGATGCCCAAAAGCACTTTGGAGTGGTTTCGTTCTCGCACCACACAAACTTTTCGCCGGGCCCACCGACTCATGTAAAAACTATTTGTCGCAACCAATTATGCGAAACACATTCCTAGATGCCCAATATCACTTTTAAGAGGTTTCGAGCGGTTTCGTTCTCGCACCAAACAAACTTTTCGGCGGGGCCACGGACTCGTGTAAAAACTATTTTTCGCAACCAATGGTGCGAAACACATTCCTAGCTGACCAAAAACACTTTTGAGTGGTTTTGAGCGGTTTCGTTCTCGCACCACACAAACTTTTCGACGGGCCCACCGACTCGTAAAAACTATTTTTCGCAACCAATGGTGCGAAACACATACTTATATGCCCAAGATGACTTTTCAGAGGGTTCGAGCGGTTTCGTTCTCGCACCACACAAACATTTCGGCGGGCCCACCGACTCGTCTAAAAACTATTTCTCGCAACCAATAGTGTGAAACACATCCCTAAATGCCCAAGATCACTTTTAAGATGTTTCGAGCGGTTTCGTTCTCGCACCACATAATCTTTCCGGAAGGCCGACCGGCTCGTGTAAAAACAATTTTTCTCAACCAATGGTGCGAAATACATTCCAAGATGCCCAAAAACACTTTGGAGTGGTTTCGTTCTCGCACCACACAAACTTTTCGGCGGGCCCACCGACTCGTGTAAAAACTATTTTTCGCAACCAATTATGCGAAACACATTCCTAGATGACCAAAAACACTTTTGAGTGGTTTTGAGCTGTTTCGTTCTCGCACCACACAAACTTTCTGGTGGGCCCACCGACTCGTAAAAACTATTTTTCGGAACCAATGGTGCGAAACACATTCCTAGATGCCCAAGATCACTTTTAAGAGGTTTCGAGCGGTTTCGTTCTCGCACCACACAAACTTTTCGGCGGGCCCACAGACTCGTGTCAAAACTATTTTTCACAACCAATGGTGCGAAACACATTCCTAGATGACCAAAAACACTTTTGAGTGGTTTTGAGCGGTTTCGTTCTCGCACCACACATACTTTTCGACGGGCCGACTGACTCGTAAAAACTATTTTTCGCAACCAATGGTGCGAAACGCATTCCTATATGCCCAAGATCACTTTTAAGAGGTTTCGAGCGGTTTCGTTCTCGCAACCCACAGACATTTCGGCGGGCCCACCGACTCGTGTAAAAACTATTTTTCGCAACCAATTATGCGAAACACATTCCTAGATGACCAAAAACACTTTTGAGTGGTTTGGAGCTGTTTCGTTCTCGCACCACACAAACTTTCCGGTGGGCCCACCGACTCGTAAAAACTATTTTTCGCAACCAATGGTGCGAAACACATTCCTAGATGCCCAAGATCACTTTTAAGAGGTTTCGAGCGGTTTCGTTCTCGTACCACACAAACTTTTTGGCGGGCCCACGGATTCGTGTAAAAACTATTTTTCGCAAGCAATGATGCGAAACACATTCCTAGATGACCAAAAACACTTTTGAGTGGTTTTGAGCGGTTTCGTTATTGCACCACACAAACTTTTCGGTGGGCCCACCGACTCGTAAAAACTATTTTTCGCAACCAATGGTGCGAAACACATTCCAAGATGCCCAAGATCACTTTTAAGAGGTTTCGAGCGGTTTCTTTCTCGCACCACACAATCTTTTCGGCGGGCCCACCGACTCGTGTAAAAACAATTTTTCGCGACAAATAGTGCGAAATACATTTCAAGATGCCCAAAAACACTTTGGAGTGGTTTCGTTCTCGCACCACACAAACTTTTCGGCGGGGCCACCGACTCGTGTAAAAACTATTTTTCGCAACCAATTATGCGAAACACATTCCTAGATGCCCAAGATCACTTTTAAGCGGTTTCGAGCGGTTTCATTCTCGCACCACACAAACTTTTCGACGGGGCCACGGACTCGTGTAAAAACTATTTTTCGCAACCAATGGTGCGAAACACATTCCTAGATGACCAAAAACAATTTTGAGTGGTTTTGAGCGGTTTCGTTCTCGCACCACACAAACTTTTCGACGGGCCCACCGACTCGTAAAAACTATTTTTCGCAACCAATGGTGCGAAACACATTCCTAGATGCCCAAGATCACTTTTAAGAGGTTTCGAGCGGTTTCGTTCTCGCACCACACAAACATTTCGGCGGGCCGACCGACTCGTGTAAAAACTATATTTCGCAACCAATGGTGCGAAACACATTCCTAGATGCCCAAGATCGCATTTAAGATGTTTCGAGCGGTTTCGTTCTCGCACCACACAAACATTTCGGCGGGCCCACCGACTCGTGTAAAAACTATTTCTTGCAACCAATAGTGTGAAACACATCCCTAAATGCCCAAGATCACTTTTAAGATGTTTCGAGCGGTTTCGTTCTCGCACCACATAATCTTTCCGGAAGGCCGACCGGCTCGTGTAAAAACTATTTTTCGCAACTAATGGTGCGAAATACATTCTAAGATGCCCAAAAACACTTTGGAGTGGTTTCGTTCTCGCACCACACAAACTTTTCGGCGGGCCCACCGACTCGTGTAAAAACTATTTTTCGCAACCAATTATGCGAAACACATTCCTAGATGACCAAAAACACTTTTGAGTGGTTTTGAGCTGTTTCGTTCTCGCACCACACAAACTTTCCGGTGGGCCCACCGACTCGTAAAAACTATTTTTCGCAACCAATGGTGCGAAACACATTCCTATATGCCCAAGATCACTTTTAAGAGGTTTCGAGCGGTTTCGTTCTCGCACCCCACAAACATTTCGGCGGGCCCACCGACTCGTGTAAAAACTATTTGTCGCAACCAATGGTGCGAAACACATTCCTAGATGCCCAAGATCACTTTTAAGAGGTTTCGAGCGGTTTCGTTCTCGTACCACAAACTTTTTGGCGGGCCCACGGATTCGTGTAAAAACTATTTTTCGCAAGCAATGATGCGAAACACATTCCTAGATGACCAAAAACACTTTTGAGTGGTTTTGAGCGGTTTCGTTATCGCACCACACAAACTTTCCGGTGGGCCCACCGACTCGTAAAAACTATTTTTCGCAACCAATGGTGCAAAACACATTCCAAGATGCCCAAGATCACTTTTAAGAGCTTTCGAGCGGTTTCTTTCTCGCACCACACAATCTTTTCGGCGGGCCTACCGACTCGTGTAAAAACTATTTTTCGCGACAAATAGTGCGAAATACATTTCAAGATGCCAAAAAACACTTTGGTGTGGTTTCGTTCTCGCACCACACAAACTTTTCGGCGGGCCCACCGACTCGTGTAAAAACTAAAAATAGTTTTTACACGAATCGGTGGGCCCGCCGAAAAGTTCGTGTGGCGAACCACTCCAAAGTGTTTTGGGCATCTTGGAATGTATTTCGCACCATTTGTCGCGAAAAATAGTTTTTACACGAGTCGGTGGGCCGCCGAAAAGATTGTGTGGTGGCGAGAACGAATCCGCTCTAAACCTCTTAGAAGTGATCTTGGGCATCTAGGAATGTGTTTTCGCAGCATTGCTTGCAGAAAATAGTTTTTACGAGTCGTGGGCCCACCGAAAATGTTTGTGTGGTGCGAGAACGAAACCGCTCAAAACCACTCAAAAGTGCTTTTGGTCATTAGGAATGTCTTTCGCAGCATTGCTTGCGAAAAATAGTTTTTACACGATTCCGTGGGCCCGCCAAAAATGTTTGTGTGGTGCGAGAACGAAACCGCTCGAAACCACTTAAAAGTGATCTTTGGCATCTAGGAAGGTGTTTCCACTATGGGATGCGGAGAAATTAGTTTTTACACAGTCGGTGGGCCCGCCGAAATGTTTGTGTGGTGCGAGAACGAACCGCTCGAAACCTCTTAAAAGTGATCTTAGGCATCTAGGAAATGTGTTTCGCCAGCATTGGTTGCGAAAAAATAGTTTTTACACGAGTCGGTGGCCCGCAAAAAGTTTGTGTGGTGCGAGAACGAAAACCGCTCGAAACCTCTTAAAAGTGATCTTGGGCATCTAGGAATGTGTTTGCGCACCATTGCTTGCGAAAAATAGTTTTACGAGTCGGTGGGCCCACCGGAAAGTTTTGTGGGTGCGAGAACGGACAACAGCTCAAAAACCACTCAACAAGGTTGTTTTGGTCTTCTAGGAATGTGTTTCGCATAATTGGTTGCGAAAAATAGTTTTTACACGAGTCGGTTGGGCCCGCTGAAAAGTTTTGTGTGGTGCGAGAACGAAACCACTCGAAAGTGTTTTTGGGCATCTTGGAATGTCTTTCGCCACCATTGGTCGCGAAAAAATAGGTTTTTACACGAGTCGGTGGGCCCGCCGAAATGTTTTGTGTGGTGCAGAGAACGAAACCGCTCGAAACCTCTTAAAAGTGATCTAGGGCATCTAGGAATGTGTTTCGCATTAATTGGTTGTGAAAAATAGTTTTTACGAGTCGGTGGGCCCGTCGAAAAGTTTGTGTGGTGCCGAGAACGAAAACCGCTTCAAAACCACTCCAATAGTGTTTTGGTCATCTAGGAATGTGTTTCGCATCATTGGTTGGCGAAAAATAGTTTTTTACACGAATCCGTGGCCCACCAAAAAGTTTTGTGTGGAGCGAGAACGAAACCGCTCAAAACCTCTAAAAGTGATCTTGGGCATCTAGGAATGTGTTTCGCATAATTGGTTGCGAAAATAGTTTTTACACGAGTCGGTGGGCCCGCCGAAAAGTTTGTGTGGTGCGAGAACGAAAACCACTCCAAAGGTTTTTGGGCATCCTGGAATGTATTTCGCACCATTGGTGCGAAAAATAGTTTTTACATGAGCGGTCGGCCTACCGGAAAGATTGTGTGTTGCGAGAACGAAACCGCTCGAAACATCTTAAATGTGATCTTGGGCATCTAGGAATGTGTTTCGCCACCATTGGTGCGAATATAGTTTTTACACAAGTCGGTGGCCCGCCGAAATGTTTGTGGGGTGCGAGAACGAAACCGCTCGAAACCTCTTAAAGTGATCTTGGGCATATAGGAATGTGTTTCGCACCCATTGGTTGCGAAAAATAGTTTTTACGAGTGCGGTGGGCCCGTCGAAAAGTTTGTGTGGTGCGAGAACGAAACCGCTCAAAACCACTCAAAAGTGTTTTTGGTCATCTAGGAATGTGTTCGCACCATTGGTGGCGAAAAATAGTTTTTTACACGAGTCCGTTAGCCCCGCCGAAAAGCTTGTGTGGTGCAGAACGAAACGCTCGAAACCTCTTAAAAGTGATCTTGGGCATCTAGGAATGTGTTTCGCATAATTGGTTGCGAAAAATAGTTTTTACACGAGTCG
>BDMV01000007.1:5792595-5815510 GCA_008326285.1 Oryza officinalis
AACCAATGGTGCAAAACACATTCCGATATTGCCAATAACACATCTGAGTGCTATCGAGCGGTCTTGTTTTCCCACCACACAAACTTTCCAGCTGGCCCACCGACTCGTGAAAATTTTAACTTTCGCAACCAATGGTGCAAAACACATTCCTAGTTACCCAGAAACTCTTTTGAGTGGTATCGAGCGGTCTCGTTTTCCCACCACACAAACATTCCAGCTAGCCCACCGTCTCGTGTGAATATTAAATTTCACAACCAATGGTGGCAAACACATTTCGATTTTGCCAAAAGCACTTTTGAGTTGTATCGAGCGGTTTCGTTTTCCCACCACACAAACTTTCCACCTTGCCCACCGACTCGTGAAAATTTTAACTTTTGCAACCAATGTTGCAAAACACATTCCTAGTTGCCCAAAAACAATTTTGAGTGGAATCGAGCGGTCTCGTTTTCCTACCGCACAAACATTCCAGCTGGCCCATCGAATCGTATGAATATTAACTTTCACAACCAATGGTGCAAAACACATTCCGATATTGCCAATAACACTTTTGAGTGGTATTGAGCGGTCTCGTTTTCCCACCACACAAATTTTCCACTGGCCCACCGACTCGTGAAAATTTTAACTTTCGCAACCAATGGTGCAAAACACATTCCTAGTTAACCAGAAACAATTTTGAGTGGTATCGAGCGGTCTCGTTTTCCCACCACACAAACTTTTCTGCTGGCCCACCGACTCGTGTGAATATTAAATTTCACAACGAGTGGCGGCAAACACATTCCAATATTGCCAAAAACACTTTTGAGTGCTATCGAGCGGTTTCGTTTTCCCACCACACAAAGTTTCCACCGGGCCCACCGACTCGTGAAAATTTTAACTTTCGCAACCGATGTTGCAAAACACATTCCTAGTTGCCCAAAAACAGTTTTGAATGGAATCGAACGGTCTCGTTTTCCCACCACACAAACATTCCAGCTGGCCCACCGACTCGTGTGAATATTAACTTTCACAACCAATGGTGCAAAACACATTCCGATATTGGTAATAACACTTTTGAGTGGTATCGAGCGGTCTCGTTTTCCCACCACACAAACATTCCAGCTGGCCCACCGACTCGTGAAAATTTTAACTTTCGCAACCAATGGTGCAAAACACATTCCTAGTTACCCAGAAACACTTTTGAGTGGTATCGAGCGGTCTCGTTTTCCCACCACACAAACATTCCAGCTGGCCCACCGTCTTGTGTGAATATTAAATTTCACAACCAATGGTGGCAAACACATTCCGATTTTGCCAAAAGCACTTTTGAGTTGTATCGAGCGGTTTCGTTTTCCCACCACACAAACTTTCCACCGGGCCCACCGACTCGTGAAAATTTTAACTTTCGCAACCAATGATGAAAAACACATTCCTAGTTGCCCAAAAACACTTTTGAGTGGAATCGAGCGGTCTCGTTTTCCTACCGCACAAACATTCCAGCTGGCCCACCGACTCGTATGAATATTAACTTTCACAACCAATGGTGCAAAACACATTCCGATATTGCCAATAACACTTTTGAGTGGTATCGAGCGGTCTCGTTTTCCCACCACACAAACTTTCCAGCTGGCCCACCGACTCGTGAAAATTTTAACTTTCGCAACCAATGGTGCAAAACACATTCCTAGTTGCCCAAAAACACTTTTGAGTGGTATCGAGCGGTCTCGTTTTCCCACCACACAAACATTCCAGCTGGCCCACCGACTCGTGTGAATATTAACTTTCACAACCAATGGTGCAAAACACATTCCGATATTGCCAATAACACCTTTGAGTGCTATCGAGCGGTCTCGTTTTCCGACCACACAAACTTTCCAGCTGGCCCACCGACTCGTGAAAATTTTAACTTTCGCAACCAATGGTGCAAAACACATTCCTAGTTGCCCAAAAATACTTTTGATTGGTATCGAGCGGTCTCGTCTTCCCACCACACAAACATTCCACTTGGCCCACCGACTCGTGAAAATTTTAACTTTCGCAATCAATGTTGCAAAACGCATTCCTAGTTGCCCAAAAACACTTTTGAGTGGAATCGAGTGGTCTCGTTTTCCCACCGTACAAACATTCCAGCTGGCCCACCGACTCGTGTGAATATTAACATTCCCTACCAAGGGTGCAAAACACATTCCGATATTGCCAATAACACTTTTGACTAGTATCGAGCGGTCTCGTTTTCCCACCACACAAACTTTCCAGATGACCCACCGACTCGTGACAATTTTAACTTTCGCAACCAATGGTGCAAAACACATTCCTAGTTGCCCAAAAACACTTTTGAGTGGTATCGAGCGGTCTCGTTTTCCCACCACACAAACTTTCCAGTTGGCCCACCGACTCGTGTGAATATTAACATTCGCAACCAATGGAGCAAAACACATTCCTCGTTGCCCAAAAACACTTTTCAGTGGTATCGAGCGGTCTCGTTTTCCCACCACACTATCATTCCAGTTGGCCCATCGACTCGTGACAATTTTAACTTTCGCAACCGATGGTGCAAAACACATTACTAGTTGCCCAAAAACACTTTTAAGTGGTATCGAGCCGTTTTGTTTTCCCCCCACACAAACTTTTCAGCTGGCCCACCGACTCGTGTGAATATTAATTTTCACAACCAGTGGCGGCAAACACATTCTGATATTGCCAGTAACACTTTTGAGTGGTATTGAGCGGTTTCGTTTTCCCACCACACAAACTTTCCACTAGGCCCACCGACTCGTGAAAATTTTAACTTTCGCAACCAATGTTGCAAAACGCATTCCTAGTTGCCCAATAACACTTTTGAGTGGTATCGAGCGGTCTCGTTTTCCCACCACACAAACTTTCCAGCTGGCCTACCGACTCGTGAAAATTTTAACTTTCGCAACCAATGGTGCAAAACACATTCCTAGTTACCCAGAAACTCTTTTGAGTGGTATCGAGCGGTCTCGTTTTCCCACCACACAAACATTCCAGCTAGCCCACCGTCTCGTGTGAATATTAAATTTCACAACCAATGGTGGCAAACACATTTCGATTTTGCCAAAAGCACTTTTGAGTTGTATCGAGCGGTTTCGTTTTCCCACCACACAAACTTTCCACCTTGCCCACCGACTCGTGAAAATTTTAACTTTTGCAACCAATGTTGCAAAACACATTCCTAGTTGCCCAAAAACACTTTTGAGTGGAATCGAGCGGTCTCGTTTTCCCACCGCACAAACATTCCAGCTGGCCCATCGACTCGTGTGAATATTAAATTTCACTACCAATGGTGCAAAACACATTCCGATATTGCCAATAACACTTTTGAGTGGTATCGAGCGGTCTCGTTTTCCCACCACACAAACATTCCAGCTGGCCCACCGACTCGTGAAAATTTTAACTTTCGCAACCAATGGTGCAAAACACATTCCTAGTTACCCAGAAACACTTTTGAGTGGTATCGAGCGGTCTCGTTTTCCCACCACACAAACATTCCAGCTGGCCCACCGTCTTGTGTGAATATTAAATTTCACAACCAATGGTGGCAAACACATTCCGATTTTGCCAAAAGCACTTTTGAGTTGTATCGAGCGGTTTCGTTTTCCCACCACACAAACTTTCCACCGGGCCCACCGACTCGTGAAAATTTTAACTTTCGCAACCAATGATGAAAAACACATTCCTAGTTGCCCAAAAACACTTTTGAGTGGAATCGAGCGGTCTCGTTTTCCCACCGCACAAACATTCCAGCTGGCCCATCGACTCGTGTGAATATTAAATTTCACTACCAATGGTGCAAAACACATTCCGATATTGCCAATAACACTTTTGAGTGGTATCGAGCGGTCTCGTTTTCCCACCACACAAACATTCCAGCTGGCCCACCGACTCGTGAAAATTTTAACTTTCGCAACCAATGGTGCAAAACACATTCCTAGTTACCCAGAAACACTTTTGAGTGGTATCGAGCGGTCTCGTTTTCCCACCACACAAACATTCCAGCTGGCCCACCGTCTTGTGTGAATATTAAATTTCACAACCAATGGTGGCAAACACATTCCGATTTTGCCAAAAGCACTTTTGAGTTGTATCGAGCTGTTTCGTTTTCCCACCACACAAACTTTCCACCGGGCCCACCGACTCGTGAAAATTTTAACTTTCGCAACCAATGATGAAAAACACATTCCTAGTTGCCCAAAAACACTTTTGCGTAGAATCGAGCGGTCTCGTTTTCCCACCGCACAAACATTCCAGCTGGCCCATCGACTCGTGTGAATATTAAATTTCACTACCATTTGTGCAAAACACATTCCGATATTGCCAATAACACTTTTGAGTGGTATCAAGCAGTCTCGTTTTCCCACCACACAAACATTCCAGCTGGCCCACCGACTCGTGAAAATTTTAACTTTCGCAACCAATGGTGCAAAACACATTCCTAGTTACCCAGAAACACTTTTGAGTGGTATCGAGCGGTCTCGTTTTTCCACCACACAAACTTTCCAGTTGGCCCACCGACTCGTGTGAATTTTAACATTCGCAACCAATGATGAAAAACACATTCCTAGTTGCCCAAAAACACTTTTGAGTGGAATCGAGCGGTCTCGTTTTCCCACCGCACAAACATTCTAGCTGGCCCATCGACTCGTGTGAATATTAAATTTCACAACCAATGGTGGCAAACACATTCCGATTTTGCCAAAAGCACTTTTGAGTTGTATTGAGCGGTTTCGTTTTCCCACCACACAAACTTTTCAGCTGGCCCACCGACTCGTGTGAATATTAAATTTCACAGCCAGTGGCGGCAAACACATTCCGATATTGCCAATAACACTTTTGAGTGGTATCGAGCGGTCTCATTTTCCCACCGCACAAACATTCCAACTGGCCCACCGACTCATGTGAATATTAACTTTCCCAACCAAGGGTGCAAAACACATTCCTAGTTGACCAAAAACACTTTTGAGTGGAATCGAGCGGTCTCGTTTTCCCACCACACAAACTTTCCACGGGCCCACCGACTCGTGAAAATTTTAACTTTCGCAACCAATGTTGCAAAACACATTCCTAGTTGCCCAAAAACACTTTTGAGTGGAATCGAGCGGTCTCGTTTTCCTACCGCACAAACATTCCAGCTGGCCCACCGACTCGTATGAATATTAACTTTCACAACCAATGGTGCAAAACACATTCCGATATTGCCAATAACACTTTTGAGTGGTATCGAGCGGTCTCGGTTTCCCACCACACAAATTTTCCACTGGCCCACCGACTCGTGAAAATTATAACTTTCGCAACCAATGGTGCAAAACACATTCCTAGTAACCCAGAAACACTTTTGAGTGGTATCGAGCGGTCTCGTTTTCCCACCACACAAACTTTTCTGCTAGCCCACTGACTCATGTCAATATTAAATTTCACAACGAGTGGCAGCAAACACATTCCGATATTGCCAAAAACACTTTTGAGTGCTATCGAGCGGTTTCGTTTTCCCACCACACAAACATTCCAGCTGGCCCACCGACTCGTGAAAATTTTAACTTTCGCAACCAATGGTGCAAAATACATTCCTAGTTACCCAGAAACACTTTTGAGTGGTATCGAGCGGTCTCGTTTTTCCACCACACAAACTTTCCAGTTGGCCCACCGACTCGTGTGAATATTAACATTCGCAACCAATGATGAAAAACACATTCCTAGTTGCCCAAAAACACTTTTGAGTGGAATCGAGCGGTCTCGTTTTCCCACCGCACAAACATTCCAGCTGGCCCATCGACTCGTGTGAATATTAAATTTCACTACCAATGGTGCAAAACACATTCCGATATTGCCAATAATACTTTTGAGTGCTATCGAGCGGTCTCGTTTTCCCACCACACAAACTTTCTAGCTGGTCCACCGACTCGTGAAAATTTTAACTTCCGCAACCAATGGTGCAAAACACATTCCTAGTTGCCCAAAAATACTTTTGAGTGGTATCGAGCGGTCTCGTTTTCCCACCACACAAACATTCCAGCTGTCCCACCGACTCGTGTGAATTTTAAATTTCACAACCAATGGTGGCAAACACATTCCGATTTTGCCAAAAGCACTTTTGAGTTGTATCGAGCGGTTTCGTTTTCCCACCACACAAACTTTCCACCGGGCCCACCGACTCGTGAAAATTTTAACTTTCGCAACCAATGATGCAAAACACATTCCTAGTTGCCCAAAAACACTTTTGAGTGGAATCGAGCGGTCTCGTTTTCCCACCGCACAAACATTCCAGCTGGCCCATCGACTCGTGTGAATATTAAATTTCACTACCAATGGTGCAAAACACATTCCGATATTGCCAATAACACTTTTGAGTGGTATCGAGCGGTCTCGTTTTCCCACCACACAAACTTTCCAGCTGGCCCACCGACTCGTGAAAATTTTAACTTTCGCAACCAATGGTGCAAAACACATTCCTAGTTGCCCAAAAATACTTTTGAGTGGTATCGAGCGGTCTCGTTTTCCCACCACACAAACATTCCAGCTGGCCCACCGTCTCGTGTGAATATTAAATTTCACAACCAACGGCGGCAAACACATTCCGATTTTGCCAATAAAACTTTTGAGTGGTATCGAGCGGTTTCGTTTTCCCACCACACAAACTTTCCACCGGGCCCACCGACTCGTCAAAATTTTAACTTTCGCAACCAATGATGAAAAACACATTCCTAGTTGCCCAAAAACACTTTTGAGTGGAATCGAGCGGTCTCGTTTTCCCACCGCACAAACATTCCAGCTGGCCCATCGNTGATTGGGCGAATTATAGAGTGCTAACTCTTGCATTGGCAACGGGGGATCACTACGATTCATCAGTTCCACGTGAGTATCTTGATCCTACGTCGAGAAGATCGGGCGACCCCGTATCAAGTGGTATCGAGCGGTCTCGTTTTCCCACCACACAAACTTTCCAACTGGCCCACCGACTCGTGAAAATTTTAACTTTCACAACCAATGGTGCAAAACACATTCCTAGTTGCCCAAAAATACTTTTGAGTGGTATCGAGCTGTCTCGTTTTCCTACCACACAAACATTCCAACTGGCCCACCGTCTCGTGTGAATATTAAATTTCACAACCAATGGTGGCAAACACATTCCGATTTTGCCGAAAGCACTTTTGAGTGGTATAGAGCGGTCTCGTTTTCCCACCACACAAATTTTCTTGCTGGTCCACCGACTCGTGAAAATTTTAACTTTCGCAACCAATGGTGCTAAACACATTCCTAGTTGCCCAAAAATACTTTTGAGTGGTATCGAGCGGTCTCGTTTTCCCACCACACAAACATTCCAGCTGGCCCACCGTCTTGTGTGAATATTAAATTTCACAACCAATGGTGGCAAACACATTCCGATTTTGCCAAAAGCACTTTTGAGTTATATCGAGCGGTTTCGTTTTCCCACCACACAAACTTTCCACCGGGCCCACCGACTCGTGAAAATTTTAACTTTCGCAACCAATGATGAAAAACACATTCCTAGTTGCCCAAAAACGCTTTTGAGTGGAATCGACCGGTCTCGTTTTCCCACCGGACAAACATTCCAGCTGGCCCATCGACTCGTGTGAATATTAACTTTCACTACCATTGGTGCAAAACACATTCCGATATTGCCAATAACACTTTTGAGTGGTATCGAGCGGTTTCGTTTTCCCACCACATAAACTTTCCACCGGGCCCACCGACTCGTGAAAATTTTAACTTTCGCAACCAATGATGAAAAACACATTCCTAGTTGCCCAAAAACACTTTTGAGTGGAATCGAGCGGTCTCGTTTTCCCACCGCACAAACATTCCAGCTGGCCCATCGACTCGTGTGAAAATTAAATTTCACAACCAATGGTGGCAAACACATTCCGATTTTGCCAAAAGCACTTTTGAGTTGTATCGAGCGGTTTCGTTTTCCTACCACACAAACTTTCCACCGGGCCCACCGACTCGTGAAAATTTTAACTTTCGCAACCAATGGTGCAAAACACATTCCTAGTTGCCCAAAAATACTTTTGAGTGGTATCGAGCGGTCTCGTTTTCGCACCGCACAAACATTCCAGCTGGCCCACCGTCTCGTGTGAATATTAAATTTCACAACCAATGGTGGCAAACACATTCCGATATTGCCAATAACACTTCTGAGTGCTATCGAGCGGTCTCGTTTTCCCACCACACAAACTTTCCAGCTGGCCCACCGACTCGTGAAAATTTTAACTTTCGCAACCAATGGTGCAAAACACATTCCTAGTTGCCCAAAAATACTTTTGAGTGGTATCGAGCTGTCTCGTTTTCCCACCACACAAACATTCCAGCTGTCCCACCGACTCGTGTGAATTTTAAATTTCACAACCAATGGTGGCAAACACTTTTCAGTGGTATCGAGCGGTTTCGTTTTCCCACCACACAAACTTTCGACCGGGCCCACCGACTCGTGAAAATTTTAACTTTCGCAACCAATGGTGCAAAACACATTCCTAGTTGCCCAAAAATACTCTTGAGTGGTATCGAACGGTCTCGTTATCCCACCACACAAACTTTTCAGCTGTCCGACCAACTCGTGTGAATATTAATTTTTACAACCAGTGGCGGCAAACACATTCCGATATTGCCAATAACACTTCTGAGTGGTATCGAGCGGTTTCGTTTTCCCACCACACAAACTTTCCACCGGGCCCACCGACTCGTGAAAATTTTAACTTTCGCAACCAATGATGAAAAACACATTCCTAGTTGCCCAAAAACACATTTGAGTGGAATCGAGCGGTCTCGTTTTCCCACCGCACAAACATTCCAGCTGGCCCATCGACTCGTGTGAAAATTAAATTTCACAACCAATGGTGGCAAACACATTCCGATTTTGCCAAAAGCACTTATGAGTTGTATCGAGCGGTTTCGTTTTCCTACCACACAAACTTTCCACCGGGCCCACCGACTCGTGTGAATATTAAATTTCACAACCAATGGTGGCAAACACATTCCGATATTGCCAATAACACTTCTGAGTGCTATCGAGCGGTCTCGTTTTCCCACCACACAAACTTTCCAGCTGGCCCACCGACTCGTGAAAATTTTAACTTTCGCAACCATTGGTGCAAAACACATTCCTAGTTGCCCAAAAATACTTTTGAGTGGTATCGAGCTGTCTCGTTTTCCCACCACACAAACATTCCAGCTGTCCCACCGACTCGTGTGAATTTTAAATTTCACAACCAATGGTAGCAAACACATTCCGATTTTGCCAAAAACACTTTTCAGTGGTATCGAGCGGTTTCGTTTTCCCACCACACAAACTTTCGACCGGGCCCACCGACTCGTGAAAATTTTAACTTTCGCAACCAATGGTGCAAAACACATTCCTAGTTGCCCAAAAATACTCTTGAGTGGTATCGAACGGTCTCGTTATCCCACCACACAAACTTTTCAGCTGTCCGACCAACTCGTGTGAATATTAATTTTTACAACCAGTGGCGGCAAACACATTCCGATATTGCCAAAAACACTTTTGAGTGGAATCGAGCGGTCTCGTTTTCCCACCGCACAAACATTCCAGCTGGCCCATCGACTCGTGTGAATATTAAATTTCACTACCAATGGTGCAAAACACATTTCGATATTGCCAATAACACTTTTGAGTGGTATCGAGCGGTCTCATTTTCCCACCACACAATATTTCCAGCTGGCCCACCGACTCGTGAAAATTTTAACTTTCGCAACCAATGGTGCAAAACACATTCCTAGTTGCCCAAAAACACTTTTGAGTGGAATCGAGCGGTCTCGTTTTCCCACCGCACAAACATTCCAGCTGGCCTATCGACTCGTGTGAATATTAAATTTCACTACCAATGGTGCAAAACACATTTCGATATTGCCAATAACACTTTTGAGTGGTATCGACCGGTCTCATTTTCCCACCACACAAAATTTCCAGCTGGCCCACCGACTCGTGAAAATTTTAACTTTCGCAACCAATGGTGTAAAACACATTCCTAGTTGCCCAAAAATACTTTTGAGTGGTATCGAGCGGTCTCGTTTTCCCACCGCACAAACATTCCAGCTGGCCCACCGTCTCGTGTGAATATTAAATTTCACAACCAATGGTGGCAAACACATTCCGATTTTGCCAAAAGCACTTTGGAGTTGTATCGAGCGGTTTCGTTTTCCCACCAACAAACTTTCCACCGGGCCCACCGACTCGTGAAAATTTTAACTTTCGCATCCAATGTTGCAAAACACATTCCTAGTTGCACAAAAACACTTTTGAGTGGAATCGAGCGGTCCCGTTTTCCCACCACACAAACTTTCCAGCTAGCCCACCGACTCGTGTGAATATTAACTGATACGGGGTCGCCCGATCTTCTCGACGTAGGATCAAGATACTCACGTGGAACTGATGAATCGTAGTGATCAAGGAGGAGAAGCTGCTGCACATGTACCTCCTGCACCGCAACGCCAAGTGGCGGCCAATGTGGTGCGTCCACCGCAGCTAGGAGGATGAGGAGGAGCCCATGGAGGGCGTGGCCAGGGTCTAGGTGGAGGCCGTGGTGGGCGTGGTGGTGCTGCTCATGCAATGGAAGAGGATGGTGATTTTGCTTTGCATTACAATGACCATTATCGTCGTCCACGCAACGAAGATGATGGATTGGGCAAGCTCAAGTTTTCCATGCCCAAGTTTGCAGGTGGGACTGATCCCGAGGAGTATCTCACTTGGGAATTGAAGGTTGACAAAATATTCCGTATGCATCACTATACGGATGAGAGAAAGATACAGTTGGCATCACTTGAGTTTGAAGGTTATGCTTTGGATTGGTGGGAACAAGTCATTACTCAAAGAGCTGAGAATGAAGAAAACCCTGTTGCAACATGGCAAGAGATGAAGTGGGAAATGAGAGCCCGTTTTGTTCCTCGTCATTACAAGCGTGATCTATTTGATAAATTGCAGAATATGAAACAGGGAGCACATTCTGTGGAGGAGTACTACAAGGAGATGGAGCTAGCCATGATTCGAGCCAAGGTTCAAGAACAAGAAGAGCAAACCATGGCACGCTTCCTCTCAGGTTTGAACCACTTTTGATATTAAAAATACTCTTGTTCTTTCTGTTGTCCAAACAACATTGAAGGAATTGAGAGTTAGTCAAAAATCAAGATCGTTCAACCTTTCCGCTGGGAATTGGGAGCACGATAGAACTTCATCTGGTGGTCGTGAAGTTCAACACGTGTGATTGGGCGAATTATAGAGTGCTAACTCTTGCATTGGCAACGGGGGATCACTACGATTCATCAGTTCCACGTGAGTATCTTGATCCTACGTCGAGAAGATCGGGCGACCCCGTATCATTAACTTTCACAACCAATGGTGCAAAACACATTCCGATATTGCCAATAACACTTCTGAGTGCTATCAAGCGGTCCCGTTTTCCCACCGCACAAACTTTCCAGCTAGCCCACCGACTCGTGTGAATATTAACTTTCACAACCAATGGTGCAAAACACATTCCGATATTGCCAATAACACTTCTGAGTGCTATCAAGCGGTTTCGTTTTCCCACCACACAAACTTTCCACCGGGCCCACCGACTCGTGAAAATTTTAGCTTTCGCAACCAATGGTGCAAAACACATTCCTAGTTGCCCAAAAATACTTTTGAGTGGTATCGAGCGGTCTCGTTTTCCCACCACACAAACATTCCAGCTGGCCCACCGTCTCGTGTGAATATTATATTTCACAACCAATGGTGGCAAACACATTCCGACTTTGCCAAAAGCACTTTTGAGTTGTATCGAGCGGTTTCGTTTTCCCACCACACAAACTTTCCACCGGGCCCACCGACTCGTGAAAATTTTAACTTTCGCAACCAATGATGAAAAACACATTCCTAGTTGCCCAAAAACACTTTTGAGTGGAATCGAGCTGTCTCGTTTTCCCACCGCTCAAACATTCCAGCTGGCCCATCGACTCGTGTGAATATTAAATTTCACTACCAATGGTGCAAAACACATTCCGATTTTTCCAATAACACTTTTGAGTGGTATCGAGCGGTCTCGTTTTCCCAGCACACAAACTTTCCTGCTGGCCCACCGACTTGTGAAAATTTTAACTTTCGCAACCAATGGTGCAAAACACATTCCTAGCTGCCCAAAAATACTTTTGAGTGGTATCGAGCGGTCTCGTTTTCCCACCACACAAACATTCCAGCTGGCCCACCGTCTCGTGTGAATATTATATTTCACAACCAATGGTGGCAAACGCATTCCGATTTTGCCAAAAGCACTTTGGAGTTGTATCGAGCGGTTTCGTTTTCCCACCGCACAAACTTTCCACCGGGCCCACCGACTCGTGAAAATTTTAACTTTCGCAACCAATGATGAAAAACACATTCCTAGTTGCCCAAAAACACTTTTGAGTGGAATCGAGCGGTCTCGTTTTCCCACCGCACAAACATTCCAGCTGGCCCATCGACTCGTGTGAATATTAAATTTCACTATCAATGGTGCAAAACACATTCCGATATTGCCAATAACACTTTTGAGTGGTATCGATCGGTCTCGTTTTCCCACCACACAAACTTTCCAGCTGGCCCACCGACTCGTGAAAATTTTCACTTTCGCAACCAATGGTGCAAAACACATTCCTAGTTGCCCAAAAATACTTTTGAGTGGAATCGAGCGGTCTCGTTTTCCCACCACACAAAAATTCCAGCTGGCCCACCGTCTCGTGTGAATATTATATTTCACAACCAATGGTGGCAAACACATTCCGATTTTGCCAAAAGCACTTTTGAGTTGTATCGAGCGGTTTCGTTTTCCCACCACACAAACTTTCCACCGGGCCCACCGACTCGTGAAAATTTTAACTTTCGCAACCAATGGTGCAAAACACATTCCTAGTTGCCCAAAAATACTTTTGAGTGGTATCGAGCGGTCTCGTTTTCCCACCACACCAACATTCCAGCTGGCCTACCGTCTCGTGTGAATATTATATTTCACAACCAATGGTGGCAAACGCATTCCGACACCGCACAAACATTCCAGCTGGCCCATCGACTCGTGTGAATATTAAATTTCACTACCAATGGTGCAAAACACATCCCGATATTGCCAATAACACTTTTGAGTGGTATAGAGCGGTCTCGTTTTCCCACCACACAAATTTTGTAGCTGGTCCACCGACTCGTGAAAATTTTAACTTTCGCAACCAATGGTGCAAAACACATTCCTAGTTGCCCAAAAATACTTTTGAGTGGTATCGAGCGGTCTCGTTTTCCCAGCACACAAACATTCCAGCTGGCCCACCGTCTTGTGTGAATATTAAATTTCACAACCAATGGTGGCAGACACATTCCGATTTTGCCAAAAGCACTTTTGAGTTGTATCGAGCGGTTTCGTTTTCCCACCACACAAACTTTCCACCGGGCCCACCGACTCGTGAAAATTTTAACTTTCGCAACCAATGGTGCAAAACACATTCCTAGTTGCCCAAAAATACTTTTGAGTGGTATCGAGTGGTCTCGTTTTCCCACCGCACAAACATTCCAGCTGGCCCACCGTCTCGTGTGAATATTAAATTTCACAACCAATGGTGGCAAACACATTCCTAGTTGCCCAAAAACACTTTTGAGTGGAATCGAGCTGTCTCGTTTTCGCACCGCTCAAACATTCCAGCTGGCCCATCGACTCGTGTGAATATTAAATTTCACTACCAATGGTGCAAAACACATTCCGATTTTGCCAATAACACTTTTGAGTGGTATCGAGCTGTCTCGTTTTCCCACCACACAAACATTCCAGCTGGCCCACCGTCTTGTGTGAATATTAAATTTCACAACCAATGGTGGCAAACACATTCCGATTTTGCCAAAAGCACTTTTGTGTTGTATCGAGCGGTTTCGTTTTCCCACCACACAAATTTTCCACCGGGCCCACCGACTCGTGAAAATTTTAACTTTCGCAACCAATGATGAAAAACACATTCCTAGTTGCCCAAAAACACTTTTGAGTGGAATCGAGCAGTCTCGTTTTCCCACCGCACAAACATTCCAGCTGGCCCATCGACTCGTGTGAATATTAAATTTCACTACCAATGGTGCGAAACACATTCCGATATTGCCAATAACACTTTTGAGTGGTATAGAGCGGTCTCGTTTTCCCACCACACAAATTTTCTAGCTGGTCCACCGACTCGTGAAAATTTTAACTTTCGCAACCAATGGTGCAAAACACATTCCTAGTTGCCGAAAAATACATTTGAGTGGTATCGAGCGGTCTCGTTTTCCCACCACACAAACATTCCAGCTGGCCCACCGTCTTGTGTAAATATTAAATTTCACAACCAATGGTGGCAAACACATTCCGATTTTGCCAAAAGCACTTTTGAGTTGTATCGAGCGGTTTCGTTTTCCCACCACACAAACTTTCCACCGGGCCCACCGACAATTTTAGCTTTCGCAACCAATGGTGCAAAACACATTCCTAGTTGCCCAAAAATACTTTTGAGTGGTATCGAGCGGTCTCGTTTTCCCACCACACAAACATTCCAGCTGGCCCACCGTCTCGTGTGAATATTATATTTCACAACCAATGGTGGAAACACATTCCGATTTGCCAAAACACTTTTGAGTTGTATCGAGCGGTTTCGTTTTCCCACCACACAAACTTTCCACCGGGCCCACCGACTCGTGAAAATTTTAACTTTCCCAACCAATGTGAAAAACACATTCCTAGTTGCCCAAAAACACTTTTGAGTGGAATCGAGCGGTCTCGTTTTCCCACCGCTCAAACATTCCAGCTGGCCCACGACTCGTGTGAATATTAAATTTCACACCAATGGTGCAAAACACATTCCGATTTTTCCAAAACACTTTTGAGTGGTATCGAGCGGTCTCTTTCCCACACACAACTTTCCGCTGGCCCACCGACTCGTGAAAATTTTAACTTTCGCAACCAATGGTGCAAAACACATTCCTAGTGCCCAAAAAACTTTTGAGTGGTATCGAGCGGTCTCGTTTTCCCACCACACAAACATTCCAGCTGGCCCACCGTCTCGTGTGAATATTAATTTCACAACCAATGGTGGCAAACCATTCCGATTTTGCCAAAACACTTTGAGTTGTATCGAGCGGTTTCGTTTTCCCACCCACAAACTTTCCACCGGCCCACCGACTCGTGAAAATTTTAACTTTCGCAACCAATGATGAAAAACACATTCCTAGTTGCCCAAAAACACTTTTGAGTGGAATCGAGCGGTCTCGTTTTCCCACCGCACAAACATTCCAGCTGGCCCATCGACTCGTGTGAATATTAAATTTCACACAATGGTGCAAAACACATTCCGATATTGCCAATAACACTTTTGAGTGTATCGACGGTCTCGTTTTCCCACCACACAAACTTTCCAGCTGGCCCACCGACTCGTGAAAATTTTACTTTCGCAACCAATGGTGCAAAACACATTCCTAGTTGCCCAAAAATACTTTTGAGTGGAATCGAGCGGTCTCGTTTTCCCACCACACAAAAATTCCAGCTGGCCCACCGTCTCGTGTGAATATTAATTTCACAACCAATGGTGGCAAACACATTCCGATTTTGCCAAAACACTTTTGAGTTGTATCGAGCGGTTTCGTTTTCCCACCACACAAACTTTCCACCGGGCCCACCGACTCGTGAAAATTTTAACTTTCGCAACCAATGGTGCAAAACACATTCCTAGTTGCCCAAAAAACTTTTGAGTGGTATCGAGCGGTCTCGTTTTCCCACCACAAACATTCCAGCTGCCACCGTCTCGTGTGAATATTATATTTCACAACCAATGGTGGCAAACCATTCCGACACCGCACAAACATTCCAGCTGGCCCATCGACTCGTGTGAATATTAAATTTCACTACCAATGGTGCAAAACACATCCCGATATTGCCAATAACACTTTTGAGTGGTATGAGCGGTCTCGTTTTCCCACCACACAAATTTTTAGCTGGCCACCGACTCGTGAAAATTTTAACTTTCGCAACCAATGGTGCAAAACACATTCCTAGTTGCCCAAAAATACTTTTGAGTGGTATCGAGCGGTCTCGTTTTCCCACCACACAAACATTCCAGCTGGCCCACCGTCTGTGTGAATATTAAAATTCACAACCAATGGTGGCAACACATTCCGATTTTGCCAAAAACACTTTTGAGTTGTATCGAGCGGTTTCGTTTTCCCACCACACAAACTTTCCACCGGCCCACCGACTCGTGAAAATTTTAACTTTCGCAACCAATGGTGCAAAACACATTCCTAGTTGCCCAAAAAACTTTTGAGTGGTATCGAGGGTCTCGTTTTCCCACCGCACAAACATTCCAGCTGGCCCACCGACTCGTGTGAATATTAAATTTCACAACCAATGGTGGCAAAACACATTCCTAGTTGCCCAAAAACACTTTTGAGTGGAATCGAGCGTCTCGTTTTCCACCGCCAAACATTCCAGCTGGCCCATCGACTCGTGTGAATATTAAATTTCACACCAATGGTGCAAAACACATTCCGATTTTGCCAATAACACTTTTGAGTGGTATCGAGCTGTCTCGTTTTCCCACCACACAAACATTCCAGCTGGCCCACCGTCTTGTGTGAATATTAAATTTCACAACCAATGGTGGCAAAACACATTCCGATTTTGCCAAAAGCACTTTTGTGTGTATCGAGCGTTTCGTTTTCCCACCACACAAATTTCCACCGGGCCCACCGACTCGTGAAAATTTTAACTTTCGCAACCAATGATGAAAAACACATTCCTAGTTGCCCAAAAACACTTTTGAGTGGAATCGAGCGTCTCGTTTTCCCACCGCACAAACATTCCAGCTGGCCCATCGACTCGTGTGAATATTAAATTTCACTACCAATGGTGCGAAACACATTCCGATATTGCCAATAAACACTTTTGAGTGGTATGAGCGGTCTCGTTTTCCCACCACACAAATTTTCAGCTGGCCACCGACTCGTGAAAATTTTAACTTTCGCAACCAATGGTGCAAAACACATTCCTAGTTGCCGAAAAATACATTTGAGTGGTATCGAGCGGTCTCGTTTTCCCACCACACAAACATTCCAGCTGGCCCACCGTCTTGTGAAATATTAAATTTCACAACCAATGGTGGCAAACACATTCCGATTTTGCCAAAAGCACTTTGAGTTGTATCGAGCGGTTTCGTTTTCCCACCACACAAACTTTCCACCGGGCCCACCGACTCGTGAAAATTTTAACTTTCGCAACCAATGTGAAAAACACATTCCTAGTTGCCCAAAAACACTTTTGAGTGGAATCGAGCGGTCTCGTTTTCCCACCGCACAAACATTCCAGCTGGCCCACGACTCGTGTGAATATTAAATTTCACACCAATGGTGCAAAACACATTCCGATATTGCCAATAACACTTTTGAGTGGTATCGAGGGTCTCGTTTTCCCACCACACAAACTTTCCAGCTGGCCCACCGACTCGTGAAAATTTTACTTTCGCAACCAATGGTGCAAAACACATTCCTAGTTGCCCAAAAATACTTTTGAGTGGTATCGAGCGGTCTCGTTTTCCCACCACACAAACATTCCAGCTGGCCCACCGTCTGTGTTTTTGGGAAAATGAGACCGCTCGATTCCACCGAAAAGTGTTTTGGGCAACTAGGAATGTGTTTTGCAACATTGGTTGCGATAGTTAAAATTTTCACGAGTCGGTGGGCCGGTGGAAAGTTTGTGTGGTGGGGAAACGAAACCGCTCGATACCACTCAAAAGTGGTTTCGGCAAAATCGGAATGTTTTGCCACCATTGGTTGGGAAATTTAAAATTCACAAGAGTCGGTGGACAGCTGGAATGTTTGTGTGGTGGAAAACGAGACCGCTCGATACCACTCAAAAGTATTTTTGGGCAACTAGGAATGTGTTTTGCACCATTGGTTGCGAAAGTTAAAATTTTCACGAGTCGGTGGACCAGCTAGAAAGTTTGTGTGGTGGGAAAACGAGACCCGCTCGATAGCACTCAAAAGTGTAATTGGCAATATCGAAATGTGTTTTGCACCATTGGTAGTGAAATTTAATATACACACGAGTCGGTGGGCCAGCTGGAATGTTTGTGCGGTGGGAAAACGAGACCGCTCGATTCCACTCAAAAGTGTTTTTGGGCAACTAGAAATGTGTTTTTTCATCATTGGTTGCGAAAGTTAAAATTGTCACGAGTCGGTGGCCCAACTGGAATGTTTGTCTGGTGGGAAAACGAGACCGCTCGATACCACTTAAAAGTATTTTTGGGCAACTAGGAATGTGTTTTGAATGGGTTGCGAAAGTTAAAATTTTCACGAGTCGGTGGGACAGCTGGAAAGTTTGTGTGGTGGGAAAACGAGACCGCTCGATACCACTCAAAAGTGTTATGGTAATATCGGAATGTGTTTTGCATCATTGGTTGTGAAATTTAATATTCACACGAGTCGGTAGGCCAGCAGGATTGTTTTGTATGGTGGGAAAACGAAACCGCTAGATACCACTCAAAAGTGTTTTTGGCAAAAATCGGAATGTGTTTGCCACCATTGGTTGCGAAAGTTAAAATTGTCACGAGTCGTTGGCCCAACTAGAATGTTTGTCTGGTGGGAAAACGAGACCGCTCGATACCACTCAAAAGTATTTTTGGGCAACTAGGAATGTGTTTTGCACCATTGGTTGCGAAAGTTAATATTTTCACGAGTTGGTGGGCCCGGTGGAAAGTTTGTGTGCTGGGAAAATGAAACCGCTCGATACCACTCAAAAGTGTTATTGGCAATATCGGAATGTGTTTTGCCGCCACTGGTTGTGAAAATTAATATTCACACGAGTCGGTGGGATAGCTGAAAAGTTTGTGTGGTCGGAAAACGAGACCGTCTCGATACCACTCAAAAGTGTTTTTGTGCAACTAGGAATGTGTTTTGCAACATTGGTTGCGATAGTTAAAATTTTCACGAGTCGATGGGCCCGGTGGAAAGTTTGTGTGGTGGGAAAAACAAGACCGCTCGATACCACCCAAAAGTATTTTTGGGCAACTAGGAATGTGTTTTGCACCATTGGTTGCGAAAGTNCTCGTGAAAATTTTAACTTTCGCAACCAATGATGAAAAACACATTCCTAGTTGCCCAAAAACACTTTTGAGTGGAATCGAGCGGTCTCGTTTTCCCACCGCACAAACATTCCAGCTGGCCCATCGACTCGTGTGAATATTAAATTTCACTACCAATGGTGCAAAACACATTCCGATATTGCCAATAACACTTTTGAGTGGTATCGAGGGTCTCGTTTTCCCACCACACAAACTTTCCAGCTGGCCCACCGACTCGTGAAAATTTTAACTTTCGCAACCAATGGTGCAAAACACATTCCTAGTTGCCCAAAAATACTTTTGAGTGGTATCGAGCGGTCTCGTTTTCCCACCACACAAACATTCCAGCTGGCCCACCGTCTGTGTTTTTGGGAAAATGAGACCGCTCGATTCCACCGAAAAGTGTTTTTGGGCAACTAGGAATGTGTTTTGCAACATTGGTTGCGATAGTTAAAAATTTTCACGAGTCGGTGGGCCGGTGGAAAGTTTGTGTGGTGGGGAAACGAAACCGCTCGATACCACTCAAAAGTGGTTTCGGCAAAATCGGAATGTTTTGCCACCATTGGTTGGGAAATTTAAAATTCACAAGAGTCGGTGGACAGCTGGAATGTTTGTGTGGTGGAAAACGAGACCGCTCGATACCACTCAAAAGTATTTTTGGGCAACTAGGAATGTGTTTTGCACCATTGGTTGCGAAAGTTAAAATTTTCACGAGTCGGTGGACATGTGTTTTGCACCATTGGTTGCGAAAGTTAATATTTTCACGAGTCGGTGGGCCCGGTGGAAAGTTTGTGTGGTGGGAAAACGAAACCGCTCGATACCACTCAAAAGTGTTATTGGCAATATCGGAATGTGTTTGCCGCTACTGGTTGTGAAAATTAATATTCACTCGAGTCGGTGGGATAGCTGAAAAGATTGTGTGGTGGGAAAACGAGACCGCTCGATACCACTCAAAAGTGTTATTGGCAATATCGGAATGTGTTTTGCACCATTGGTAGTGAAATTTAATATTCACACGAGTCGGTGGGCCAGCTGGAAAGTTTGTGCGGTGGGAAAACGAGACCGCTCGATTCCACTCAAAAGTGTTTTTGGGCAACTAGAAATGTGTTTTTCATCATTGGTTGCGAAAGTTCAAATTTTCACGAGTCGGTGGACCCGGTGGAAAGTTTGTGTGGCGGGAAAACGAAACCGCTCGATACCACTCAAAAGTGTTATTGGCAATATCGGAATGTGTTTGCCGCCACTGGTTGTGAAAATTAATATTCACACGAGTCGGTGGGACAGCTGAAAAGTTTGTGTGGTGGGAAAACGAGACCGCTCGATACCACTCAAAAGTGTTTTTGGGCTACTAGGAATGTGTTTTGCACCATTGGTTGCGAAAGTTAAAATTTTCACGAGTCGGTGGGCCCGGTGGAAAGTTTGTGTGGTGGGAAAACGAAACCGCTCGGTACCACTCAAAAGTGTTATTGGCAATATCGGAATGTGTTTTGCACCATTGGTTGTGAATGTTAATATTCACACGAGTCGGTGGGCGAGCTGGAAAGTTTGTGCGGTGGGAAAACGAAACCGCTCGATTCCACTCAAAAGTGTTTTTGGGCAACTAGAAATGTGTTTTTCATCATTGGTTGCGAAAGTTAAAATTGTCACGAGTCGGTGGCCCAACTGGAATGTTTGTCTGGTGGGAAAACGAGACCGCTCGATACCACTTAAAAGTATTTTTGGGCAACTAGGAATGTGTTTTGAATGGGTTGCGAAAGTTAAAATTTTCACGAGTCGGTGGGACAGCTGGAAAGTTTGTGTGGTGGGAAAACGAGACCGCTCGATACCACTCAAAAGTGTTATTGGTAATATCGGAATGTGTTTTGCATCATTGGTTGTGAAATTTAATATTCACACGAGTCGGTAGGCCAGCAGGATTGTTTGTGTGGTGGGAAAACGAAACCGCTAGATACCACTCAAAAGTGTTTTTGGCAAAATCGGAATGTGTTTGCCACCATTGGTTGCGAAAGTTAAAATTGTCACGAGTCGGTGGCCCAACTGGAATGTTTGTCTGGTGGGAAAACGAGACCGCTCGATTCCACTGAAAAGTGTTTTTGGGCAACTAGGAATGTGTTTTGCAACATTGGTTGGGATAGTTAAAATTTTCACGAGTCGGTGGGCCAGGTGGAAAGTTTGTGTGGTGGGAAAACAAGACCGCTCGATAGCACTCAAAAGTGTAATTAGCAATATCGAAATTTGTTTTGCACCATTGGTAGTGAAATTTAATATTCACACGAGTGGGTGGGCCAGCTGGAATGTTTGTGCGGTGGGAAAACGAGACCGCTCGATTCCACTCAAAAGTGTTTTTGGGCAACTAGGTATGTGTTTTTCAACATTGGTTGCGAAAGTTAAAATTTTCACGAGTCGGTGGGCCCAGTGGAAAGTTTGTGTGGTGGGAAAACGAAACCGCTCGATACCACTCAAAAGTGTTTTTGGCAAAATCGGAATGTGTTTGCCACCATTGGTTGTGAAATTTAAAATTACCACGAGTCGCTGGGACAGCTGGAATGTTTGTGTGGTGGGAAAACGAGACCGCTCGATACCAGTCAAAAGTATTTTTGGGCAACTAGGAATGTGTTTTGTACCATTGGTTGCGAAAGTTAAAATTTTCACGAGTCGGTGGACCAGCTAGAAGTTTGTGTGGTGGAAAAACGAGATCGCTCGATAACACTCAAAAGTGTTATTGGCAATATCGGAATGTGTTTTGCACCATTGGTTGTGAAAGTTAATATTCACACGAGTCGGGGGGCAAGCTGGAAAGTTTGTGCGGTCGGAAAACGAGACCGCTCGATTCCACTCAAAAGTGTTTTTGGGAACCTAGGAATGTGTTTTGCAACATTGGTTGCGATAGGTAAAATTTTCACGAGTCGGTGGGCCCGGTGGAGAGTTTGTGTGGTGGGAAAACGAAACGGCTCGATACACTCAAAAGTGTTTTCGGCAAAATCGGAATGTGTTTGCCGCCACTGGTTGTGAAAATTAATATTCACACGAGTCGGTGGGATAGCTGAAAAGTTTGTGTGGTGGGAAAATGAGACCGCTCGATTCCACCGAAAAGTGTTTTTGGGCAACTAGGAATGTGTTTTGCAACATTGGTTGCGATAGTTAAAATTTTCACGAGTCGGTGGGCCCGGTGGAAAGTTTGTGTGGTGGGAAAACGAAACCGCTCGATACCACGCGAAAGTGTTTTTGGCAAAATCGGAATGTGTTTGCCACCATTGGTTGTGAAATTTAATATTCACACGAGTCCGTGGGCCAGCTGGAATGTTTGGGTGGTGGGAAAACGAGACCGCTCGATACCACTCAAAAGTATTTTTGGGCAACTAGGAATGTGTTTTGCAACATTGGTTGCGATAGTTAAAATTTGCATGAGTCGGTGGGCCCGGTGGAAAGTTTGTGTGGTGGGAAAACAAAACCGCTCGATACCACGCAAAAGTGTTTTTGGCAAAATCGGAATGTGTTTGCCACCATTGGTTGTGAAATTTAATATTCACACGAGTCCGTGGGCCAGCTGGAATGTTTGGGTGGTGGGAAAACGAGACCGCTCGATACCACTCAAAAGTATTTTTGGGCAACTAGGAATGTGTTTTGCACCATTGGTTGCGAAAGTTAAAATTTTCACGAGTCGGTGGGCCAGCTGGAAAGTTTGTGTGGTGGGAAAACGAGACCGCTCGATACCACTCAAAAGTGTTATTGGTAATATCGGAATGTGTTTTGTATCATTGGTTGTGAAATTTAATATTCACACGAGTCAGTTGGCCAGCAGGATTGTTTGTGT